>VWZI01001238.1:395289-420860 GCA_013396835.1 Psilopogon haemacephalus
TTTTTTGCAACTCTGACACTTTGGTTGAGGTTTATAAAGGTTTTGTGTCCTTCTCTATCAGTAATTCATTGCTAGTGCCTTCAGTAGTTTGACAAGCCTTTTTGTCTTAGAGAAGTCGCTAAGAAATTAAACAAGAAGGCATTATTTTTAGGGTAGTTGTAGTAAAAGTACCAGGCCTAGCCACACTGAACGTTCCTGAGCTCCTCTTTTCCAAAGTTACTCTCTTACACATTCACAGCAAACAAAGCAGAGAGTTCATTTGTCACACCCGAGCATCTGCACAGTCTTTCTTTGCTGTTAAGCTCAGTCTATGCAGGTGGGCCTTGACACATGCAGGATCTCTGAAATCCAGTGGTGTAGAGGAGGTGCTGGGATGGGCACAGTGCTTTGAGCAGGGTTGACACCTGCACGTTCCTTGCTCTTTCTTGCATGCTGCAGTTAATATTTTCTGCTTGTTGCCAAATGAAGAGGGTTCTGGGCTGAGTGCCTACATCAGCGTGAGCCCTGCAAGACGATGTACCGTGCAGTCTGTCATACGCACTACGGGAAAGGAACACGTCCTCATCTGCTCATGCTTTCATTTCCCACGTGGCCACATCTGATGTCCTCACAGTCAGCTATGGAATGCTGGTGGCTAGGGTGGGATGGATGAATAAGGTCTCTTCACTTTATTGATGTGAAGGCTTTAAAACAGCTTTTTAGCACGTGTCCTTTATACCTGTAGTATAAGATAGCAGAGAACTAGACTTGATAATCCGTAAAGGGTGCTTCAGGGTAAAATCTTGTAAGAAAACTAAATGTAAACAGTTCCATGTAGGCTCAATTTGGGGTATTATTTCAACTGAAAAAAAATCTATTAGTTGTTTTCACTTTTAGGACGCATGATGAAACTTGCCGCTTTAGGGAAGTTCTTGCAGAGACAAGATAGAAGGAGAGTTTGCCTGTGTAAGGCACAGAGAGAGGACTGTTCACTCCTCAACTTTTGCTTATTTATATGTGACTGATGGCAGCAGAATAGATGGACTCACTGCTTTGACTCTACACGTGAACAAGAGGAAAACACACTTAGCTGATAATAAAACCAAATAATAATGCTCTTCATGGAAAGATAGGTGCAAAGACATTAGCACAGAACGGTGCAGAAAACATCTGAAAATCCTTTGCCTATAGTTTCATTGCATATATTTCTTTAAATTACTTCTTGCAGTTTATGTTATATATCCTAGTTGTATCAGGCCACATATATGCACACACACACATATATATATTTAAAAGACAGAGTTTCGATCTTGTCTCCTGGGATCCATCCAAATACACATTTCTGATTAAAAAACGCCAGTCACTGCTGAGGCTGGAAGTGGTCTGTTCTGCTTTGAGGAAAGGAGAGGCAGATCCATAATGGTTGCTCAGGCTGCCGTGTTTCTGAGAATCAGCTGTTTTTTTTCTTTATACTGCGAAGATTAAACAAAGAACGTTAAACATTTCCCAATTTAGCATTTATAATGGGAAGCGGCTGTAGGGCCACAGCCTGCTGCTGCAAGGGCAGGCGTTCCTATTAGGAGTTGCTTAAAAAGGCTTTTATTTTCTTTTGAAGGCCTTGTCCATTTCTCTTCCACCCCGGCTGCTGTGCTTTGCAGTCAGGTGGAGGCAGCTTTTATTTTTTGCTTTCGTTTAACTAGGAGCTAATTTACTTTTGGAAATGAACATTAATGCAGCTCAGCCATCTGCAAAGTAGAGGAGGAGTCAGTGGGTTTCTTTAACTTTTCAAATCTCTACAGTTCTGTTTCACACCAACAGGCAAGGAAAAATTACCTTCCCGAGCTCCTATTAGTAATAATATGTAGTATTAATGATCTAATGTCTTAGCTTCAACTTTTCATCTCAGTTTCCAAAAGATACCTGTTGGCTGTGTTCTTTATATTTCCATCCAGCTTAGAAGCTTTGAAGAAGAAAGTTGTTCTTCAGTGCAGCAAACCCACATGTTTTGGCCTAGCTTTTTCCATAGCATTTCATTAACGATTAACATGGACAACTGAGATTTTCTGTTCCTTGTATTAACAGTGCTTAAAGCTGACTGGTAGATGGGAGGGGAAAAAATTGAGCAGGGAGCCTCACTTTGCAATCTTGTTATATATAGTTTTATTCTGGTTACCAGCCTATCTTATCTTTTAGTCCTACTGGAAGTGTCTGTAGTCAAAACATACACATTGCTCAAGCTTTCTTAGCTCAAGCTAAGGAGAATTTCAGTTTTATGCAACTACATATTCCTTATCAGAATGAAATAAGTATTAATTTTAGTAATTTTTTTAGCAGTCCTTAGTCTGCCTCTCCAGATCTTATGTAACTAAAACCTTTTTCTGAAAAATAAAACAATTCTCATTTCCTGTATAAATTGTCAACATTATAAAGGAATCAGAGATCTATTTTCTGCCTTCTCCAGCCTACCTGCAAGTATATTTTTATCTAAACAACACAGCCTTACACTAAGAGCTCACAAATGTTCATGTATTACATAGGTATCTACATGAGTAATTTTATTGGCCTCTTACAGTAGCTTAAATATATTCATAAGCGTTTTCCCACATTTTTTATTTCTTAAAGGAATCTTTTTACGTTTTTTTTTTTAATAAGTCAAAGTTTGAGTTTAAAAAGCATTTCGATCTTCTTGTGGTTGCCTTTCTTACAGAATATTGGAATTTTTGGACTGTGCATCTGTTTAGGCACGTGGAGAAAGACAAGACTGAGATCGTGTAAGTCATGAAACTGAGGGTGAATAATCCGTACTTTGTTCTCTCACCATTTCTACAATTTATACCCATATACAAGTAATAAAGAAAAAGAAAAAAAAGGGGGAAAGGGGGAGGAAGGGGAGAGGGAAAAGGAAATCTAGTTAGCTTTTATTTTTAAAGTGATTAATGAAAAGCAAAGTTCAAATGAGGCCACAAATCCTGGTGGTGCACAATGAGTTGATTTATTTTGTAAATAGACCATGGATAATTAACCACAAAACAAAACTTTTTTTTCCCTCTTTTTTTTTTTTTTTAAACTTGCATAATGACACTGGTTTCTTTTAGTTGCAGTGAGTTGCATAGAGGGATAACGACTTATTCACAACTGGTTGCAACTGGTTACAGCCAAGAAAGGAAAAATCCCAGAGCTGCTAGAGGAAAAAGGCTGTTAAAACCTTGCTACAGTTGCAGTTTTATAATAAGGCATTTACAAATGACTACAAAATGGGCAAAGCTACCCTTGTACAGTAACAGCAAAAGAGTAGATACTATTCTGATGAGACTTGCCATGGTATCCCAAGCTTTGCTTTAAAGCCTATAAGCAAAAGTCAGCCCTTGGAGCTGGCTTTGTAATCCAAAATTTTGTACTGACTTCTAAATAGCATTAGCTTATGCTTTGTTAGAAGCTTCCATGGTGCGTGTATCCTACTGCTTTGGCACTGGGGGGAGAGTCCTCTGGATAGTCAAAATAGTCTGACCAGATGCCAAGTCCTCTTGTTAGCCAGAGAGCGATGGTAGTTTTTCAGATATGTTATATGAGAAAAATGCTTGCCCATCAACCTCCAAAATTTTCTATAGTCATCTGTGGAAGGGATCGCGCCCAAGAAGGAGAAGGTCCAATTTGTTGTGAAAGTACATTCACTACTAATTAAAACTACCAGCTGGGATTGCAGCCCTGGAAACTGCAAATAATCCGGAGCAGGAGATGTTCAGATGACAATATGGCCACTTCTGTGGTGGTTTATGTTAGCTGCCTGTAGTCAGATTTGCTTATCCTATGCTGGCTTATTAGAGTGAAAATAAGGTTTATGGAGGTAACAGTCAAGATGTAAGAAGCGGATTTGCCATACAGACACTGCCTATAAGGGCCCCTTAGCTTGCTCTCTCACACTGCAATGTGACTTAAAATACCTTTTTTCCCATATATATGAGGCCTGCAGTTAACATAGAGCTAAAATCCATGCTGTGTTCATGTGAGAGCTGGCTATTGGTACAGCTGTGCTGTGTTTCACAGATGGTGGCTCCAAGGTACTTGCAGAAAGCCCCCTTCATTGCAAATAATAGCCTGAGCAGAGCTAGTGGATAAAAATGCTTAAACCCGGTATTGTTTTCCACACATTGAATCAGTTTATTGCAACAGTGTTAGAGACTGATATTTGTAAGGGTTCTGTGCCCTAAATTCTTTGGTACACACACATTTTTTTTCTGCAAATTTGGTGAATTTATTTGTCAGCAATGTACTGCAGAGTCTGAGGAGAAACAGATCGCAGACCATCACCTGCTATCAACATGAGTATAATGTAGATAACCAGGTGTAAGGGTTGTGTGTTTCTACTCTAGATCCCAGATGCACTCAGAGAACTTCTGAGTTCCCACTCTGTTACTGACACTAGTAACTACAACACATGGGCTGCTACTTACAATCTTTTTTTAGGCCGAAGACTCAAGTTAAAATAGCACTTAGGCTGAGCAAGAGGCTTCTATTGTGGCTGGGAGTCATGCTGGGGGCAATATTAGCATTGTACTTTCAAACAATATCGCAGTGAAGACAAGACTCTAAAAGTAAGTTCAATACAGTCTTGGGCTCCTTTTGGGATCTGTTGGAAGGGAAGCCAGCCAGAATCGTAGTGCTAACTGTATCTGTCTGTTCCCTGAGATCTGCCTTGTAATCCTCTTTGTCAGGCTTTTGCTTCTGGGAAGTGTGGCAATGTATGGAATCTACTTTGTGCTGTTTATAAGTTAGAACTTGATTTTATTGACTAACTGAATCCTTGTATCTTATGACAATATTTTTCTCTGCTCTGTGTCATGCCAAAGAGACAGGGGAGTGGTGTTGGCATATCTTTTTATGAATAGGTCTGTCATTAAATATTTGAAAGAGAAACATCTGAAATAGATCTTGTCTGAGAGGAACAATGGGGCAACTGGAGAAAGCCAGTTTTCTCCAAACTTGCTTTTGGGGACTGGAGTTTTAAGCAAACATTAAAAAAAAAAAAAAAGAGAGAGACCAGGTATTAGTGCAGGGGCTTAAAAACAACAAAGCCTGGGAGGTACAAAGGGAAAGCACAAGGAAAATTGAGAGAGGGGAGGGATGCTTAACAGAGGGAGGGTGTTGGTTTGTTTTGTAATATTTTTAATTTATTTGTTTTGTTTCTTTTAATAACTAAGACCAGCTAAGGGAGAGGGAAGCTGGTAGCAGAGGACTGAAGTGTAATTTGAAGGAGGCATTGCATTTTAAGAAAAGGAAACTTTTTCCCTAATGTGAATCTAAGCCTGAGGATCATTCACTGCTAATGCTAAGCATGCTGAAGCAGGGAAGTGCATTTAGAAATGTATGGTCAGTGATCAAGTATCTGTCATGTGGTTGGAGCTAATGGTTAAGGGAAAAGTAGTTCTGAGATGCTCAACATCTTACGAATCTCAACAGCTATTACACTTGTCTACTAGTGAGGTTTCAGCTTATGGGGACAGCACAGAAATCACTAGCATTCCCTTCACTTTTCCTCGCTCCAGATTCTTCTGTAGGACTCTCTGTGACTTTCAGTCTGCTGCTTTATCATGCTCAGAACTGGTTTTGTTGCTTCCCAAATGGTAATCATAATAAAGAGTACTTGACCCAACAAGACATGTGTTAGTCGTTACATCAATGACTGTATGAAAAAGCATCTTACCTTTCATACATCGGTAAGCTCCACCAGTTCTTGGACAAGAACAACATACCAGCTGGATTATTAGTAGTAATTAGATTGACACTGATATATTGATAGCATTGCAGAGGTATTACAAGGTTCTGAGGCTCACAAAAGAATACTGAAGGTCACGACTGAGAAAAACAACCCTAGTGGTATTCTCTTTTTTAAACAAACCAGTGGAAATACTAGTTCATTTGAAAAATAAAATTATTTCAGGACTCATTTATTTTCATTTTATCCAGAAATATGATTAGCTTTCTGTCATCTGTGGAGCAGAAATGCTTTTGTTTCAAACTTTTATTTTAAAAAAATGTATTCTGTGTTCTAATATAAAATTTAAGTCAGAACTGAAAGTAACAATCAAAACAAAATTATTTTGTCAAAACAAAACATTCAGTTGTTGCAAATTATTTTTCAATTTTTGTTTCATGGGCAACTTTGCAATACAGTGTTTAATTCAACTGTGAAACAAGTAATTTCAAAGTCTGTAGCTACGCTGTAAAGCAGGAATGTTGGCTGGTGTTTGGGCTCTTTTAGGTGACACTTAAAGGAGAACTTCAGAATTCTTCTAAATCTATTTTTTAAAAGCTATTATATCTGTCATATTCTATTTAAAAAAATGTAAAATGCATGTGGACCCTTAGACTGTGCTGTGGTCTTCTCTTGATGTTATAATGGGACTTCCTATCTCTCTAGCAGTTAATCAGACTCTGTCTCCACAACTCTGTCTTGAACTTTCCTGGAAACGTTTTGTTTTCTGCTTGGCAAATCTGGAAGCCTTTGATACCGTTTCAGCTCTCCTAGCCTGCTGTTCTGTAGGCTGGTCATGGACCAGACCTTTTGGAGTACTTTTCAAATTCTGGGTTCCTATCTCGCTGCAATTACTTGCTAAGCCAGCAAATGGTTGATAGTGTGAGTGTAAAGCCTATACAGTTAGTATTGGTGCATTCACTCCCATTTGTTGCTTCTTAGATTTGATTTGAAGGGGGCCTTCCCTTAGTATTTTCCAGTTATTGCTTTCAGTCTTTTCTTTTCCTGTGTAGCACCCAAGATATTATTTCTTTTTCTTCCTAATGCATTGAAATTTTATTCCTCTCCATTCTCATTAATAATCCATATACTTAAATAGTAAGTTTCTTCTGGCAGCAGTCTTGTCCAAGGCCACAATATGGTATATGCCTTGAAGGCATATTACTGTAGATTATGGTTTTGGCTAAATTTAAATTGTTCAGGATTGGCCTAAATCTATCTCAGTGGGAGCACTCAAGGGGGAAAGGAAAAAAAAAGGACGTGACTTGAAGGTGGGTGTTTTGGACAAACAGGGCAAGGGTGAAAAATAAAAGCAAAGCTTGTAGTTGTGAATTGCTCTTCCAGTGGAAAATGTAACCTTGTCTTAAAAGTGTGGTAGTCCTTATTTTTCAATTGAGGGCTAAGATGCTAACCTGTATCAGCTTCACTTATTCAGAACTGGCTTATTTAAAGTTGTCTAGATACAGCGATGTCATATTCCTTGAGAGTATCAGCAGTGCAAGCTTTGTAAGTTAGGGACAGAGCAGTCAACATTCAGTGGAAATTTTGTCTCTTTAAACTTTTCTGTTCTTCAGACCACCTAACCGTTTGCTTCTGGTTTTCAAACCTGGAAAGGGATATATTGTATGTGGACAAGAGTGTTGTTTTGGTTGCAGGCTTGTGACAAGACAGGCAGGAAAATATGTTTTGCCTGACATCTGCCTCCTGTATTCATTCGATATTTTTTTTTACATGACCAAACATGCAACCTGCTATATCTCTATATATTGAGTTTAGACTTAAGAAGGCTGATTTAATCTGAAAGGTATATTTTGCACTGGTCTTGGACATGAAGAGCTGGAGTATTGATGTGTTTAGGCCTTAAAAAAGAAAAGCTCCTGCACTTCTGGGCTCTGTAAATAAATAAATAAATTAGTTTATGTTGTAGACACACAAAAAAAAAAAAATATTTTCTGTGTGCTACTGAAGCAGGACACATCAAAAAGATAATAACATCAGCAGTAAAATATCCCAAGCAAACAGAAAGCATCTGTAGATCTCACAGATCTAGCTGGTTAAATACTATTGGGATGGTTGTTTTTAGCTTACAATACCATTAATGCTTTGCAAATGTATATGTGCATGCTGATGGTTGGCCAGGAATTGAACTGCCTTTATAATGGTTATATTCAATTGCTGTGTTGTACCTGCGTGCCTACAGACATATAAGTGGACAGGAAAGGTAGTGAAGAAAGTATTAGGCCATGCAGGATCTGGTCTATAAGCAATCTGGTCACAGGAGAACGTAACATGCTATAAACAGGATGTGAGGAAACATTCAGAAAGGTGTTTGGAGAGATCCTGGGATGTAATCAAAGTGTTTGTTAGCTGGCATGCCAGGATTGCTGGCCTACATCTCCTTCATTGTGCTGCTGTGTCTATATTGCTAGCCTATGTCTCCTTTGTCTGGTCCTTTAACGAAGAGCACATCAAACTCAGAGATGCAGTTTAACTGGAAAGTTTTGTATTACTAAAAACTTGTAATGAGAAAGCTAATCTGTCTTCCCGTCTCACTCAATACCTTTGCTTTGCCTCACTATTTGTAATAGTTGAACACTGACACCTGTCTCTAGGCCTTCATTTCTACCTGATACTCATTGCCAGAAGCTGTCTTCTGAAAGTCAAGGCCATTTCTGCACAGTATAAGAGTGAAGATTCAGGGGTTAAAGACAGGTGGTATCACTGCATGGGTTTTGAATGAACAGTGCTTCACTGTATATGGCATTTCTTGTACCAAAATGGTGATATTTCCTTGGAGCATGTATTGAGACTGATTTAAATTGTCTCCTTGGCTTTAGCAGACTGGAGATCAGGTCCATACTGGAAATTCTCCATTCAAACAGCCAGATGCAGTCAGAATCTGTGGCTATCATTCAAGCATTTGCAACCAGTGCTGCCCTTATGCCAGAATTAACACTGGTATGGCTTCTTTGATTGCAAATACAGAAATCAGAAAACTTCTGATGTTAACCTGATATTGTTACTTGAAGGAAACCCAACTTGGAGCATGATCTTTAGAAACCTTGAGATTTCCTGCTCTGCTTTTTCTTCTATCTTAACCATCTCTGGAGATAAATGTGCCCTTCTGCTAGAAAACTAAGACTCTAAGAATTAATCTGAAAGGGTTCCTAATAGGAGGATATTGCCATCACAGATAATAAAGCTTTACTAAGAAGGCACAGCTCCCTTTTCAGGAGCCATAGGTCTTTAGGTCAAGAAGTCAAAGAGATTTTACCAGGTCCCAACAGTCTGATGTCACGAGAGATCCTACTGCATGCAGTATGGCTTTAAGTGGTGGTTCCTGGGCATGACAACACCATTAAGCAGTATACCAAACACTGATCCTGTCTCTGCTGCGCATGCAGGTTAATTTTGGATTCCCTTTTCAGTTTCAACTGTTCAATAGCACTGCAGTGTGAGCCTCAGAAATTGCTAATTTATGTCTCAGGAATGACAAATTTCACAATATATTCTTGAATTCCTCTTTCTATGGCAGTTTGTGAAGCATCTTCTTGCAGTTTTCAAACATTCAGTAAGAAATAAATAAATAAGGTTTTTCAGTAAGGAGCGTGTTGAAGAAACCCTTTGATCATTATATTGTACAAGAACTTAGGATTTTTACTCTTGAAAGTTCTGATACAAATATGAGATTGCAGTATTTATGAAAAAATATTGATATGATCTTGCTGTTATGTGGGGTGTTTAAGAGATCCTGAAATATCTTTAAAGATTAAACAATGGGAAGCTTGACATAATAAAGCAAAATTACGTAATGAAAAAAAAAAGTCATGGTTGCCACACCAACAACAGCAATAAATGAAACATTTCCAGCAAATAATTCAGTTGCCAAATACACCTTTTCCTGCCCTGTCCAGTATCCGCAAGTTCATCAGCCTCTTTGATTCATGTATCAGTGGAATTTACTTGATCACTGCCTTCAAAACTTAGATTTTTTTTTTGTAAATGGAGGTGAAAGAGGGATGGCTGTGGTTTTAATGCTGTTTGCCAAAGCCTGTTCTGTAGTTTTCCTCTCTGGAATCCATTGGAGTCTATAGATTTGCTCAAAGGTGGTAACAAAGTTAGTGTTCGTATAACAAGTTAGTGTTTAGCAGATAGGAGGCTTCACACAGGTTCTTGAATGCTCACACATTACTCTTATTTTCTTAACCGTATAACTGACATGGGAAAACACGAGGAAGAGCAAAGGATAAAGGAGATTCTGATGTTGCATACAATAAGTGGGGAATGGAGTGTGATTATTTCATGAGTGCACTGACTCAGAAGGATCAGCATGAAGCTAGATGCTTCTCTTTGCTACACAGAAGGCTAGAAACATGTCAGAGGTTGTTGCTGGTAGTGCTGCATTCATAAAAGGAGCAAGGCATTCACTTTCCAGCCACCAGAGAGTAAAGGAAAGACTGAGAGCCACAGCCATCTGTTACTGTGTTTGCTTACCTACCCCTGTTCCTGGAGGTTTTGAAGTCAGATTTGAAAAGTGCATATGACAGTCGTTGTTTCTGACCATACTTCACAACGTCCTATTGGCTTTAAAGAGCCAACATTTGGACATCTGTAATTTAGCCAGCAATATGCACAGGGCACTCTGAGTCAAAGGGCTGGAAACTAAAGTTTGTTCCTGCTTTCCTGCCTATTATTTAGTACATATCTGATTCAAAATCTGTTTTCTGCATACCCTTGCGTGCGTATTCCTTGGCACATGTGCTTCTTGCTATTATGGGGCAGATCCCATAGATTTTCTGCGTCATTAGTAAAGAGAGCCAGTCATTAAAAAAAAAAAAAAAAAAAAAAAAAAAGCTTATTTGCCTGAGCCGTTAAGATTTTTTCTCACAGTTCTGCCTGTGGCGCCTGTCACTAGCAGTCAAATAAGGACAATTTTACCATTCTCTCCTGCTGCTCTATTTTTTTTTTTCAGTGCCAGTACATGTATTTGTTATTCTTTATAACTCCCTTTGAAGTTGGGAATCCAAGGGGAATCTAAAACCGACCAGATGTTTCTACTGCTGGAGACACAGAAGACAACAAGGATTAAGTTTAACTGAAACTTGGTTCTCTACAAAACCCATAACAGTGAGAATTTTTCCTCGGATAGTTTTATTTATTATTTATATTTGCACTTGCCATCCTGGGTAGGTGATACCTCAAGTCATCTTGCCCGAGAGGAAAATGGATGATTTATCCAAGTAAATAGTGTATCAGCAGCTGCCTGCATTGATTTCCCTTATGGGGTTTCAGTTCCATTACACTGCATATTTCCCACCCACACTCTTTATACAGCATTTCATGTTGAGGAAAATCGTTCCCATCTCTGTAACTTCAGAGGACAGATATGTGGAAGCATCCAGAGGGAGGGCAATGCAACTCGTGCATGTGTGAGGAGGGGTGACGTACTTGAGAAGATACTGGCCAGAAAGCACTATGAGATTTTAACTCCTTCTCCTAGTCATGGCTGGAAGAGGAGAGAAAGAACAGAAGCCAGCATGGGAGACTGGCTATGGGAAGGAAGTGACATGCTAGCTTCTAGAAGTGGAGTCAGAAGTCTCTTGTGTGTAAAAGGACAGGAAGAAATGCTGTTCTTGATTTCTCAGTTCAAGTTAGATGCTTTTGAAGATGCAGGCAAGAAAAAAAGAGTTTTAAAATAGTCTGTGATTGTCCTGTAGGCTAGCCTCATATCCAAATTCTGCCATGGGAGATCCTGCTGATGTAATCATGGCCACGAAACAAAACAGTACATGGTGAAACCTCATGGAAGTCTGAACAGGGAGGCATCAAACAAAACAAGGCCTTCATCTCTTTCTGACCTTAGGCATGGCTTAAGCTAAAGTTTGGATCCACTTCCAAATTTTAAACACCCCAGATTTCTGGAGTACTTGTTGCCAAGTTATCTCATCTAAGTTTATGAGACTGTCTGTCCCCGTGCCTGTCTGTCACACCCATACGTAGCTGTTGAGCATGCCGATTGCTTTCAGCCAAGTCAGAAAGAACTGAAAAGATAATTTGTTTTCTATAAAATGGGTATCTGAGGAGAGGAGAAAAACTCAAATTAGTGCCCCTGCTGAGGGAAAGACAAGCAGAACTTATCAGCTAAGTATGTTCAGCAGAGGACAGCTGGCTGGCCAGCACAGGCTTTGCTCCAGAAGAGCTATAGCACATGCTGTCTATTGCTCACCGAGAATTTTGTCTTTGCTGCAGAAGAGGAGACCTATCGTAATCGTGCTCATATAGTGTAGCACTTGTGGGCTCTGACCACAAATGTATAGAAAGGCAGACTTTATTGGTATTAGTTTCATGCCTGGGCCGTTTTCTTTAACAGTAAAGTCCTGTTGAGCCATCTCTGGCTGATAGTGCTTCCCTTTCCTCTCTGCTATGGGGCTGCAGCAGCATTGCCTGGATTTTTCTCTGTATGGATTCAGTTTGCTTCGCACCAAATCTCAGTGCTTCTCAACTCTCAGTGTCAAGCCACCGTAATTGAGAAATAGTATCGGGCTCTCTAAGTGACTCTTTAATTGGCCAGATGGATCGCTAACACCTTCACCGAGGCACTGTCCTCCATCGTTAGCTGTTGGCGTTGCCTCCTAATACTGCAAGGCCTTGCACGCTACCCTAATTTGTTTTTAAACAGGAAAATCAAAACCTTGGTAATTACAGAGCCTCCTAATAGACATCAGGTAAAAATGCGTGCGCTGTAACAAGCTCTTTTCAGAACAGCAATAGGGGGTGGAGAAAATAATTTGCTAATGCCTACATTTACTTGAAGTTGCTTTTCTGATTTTAAAATATAAAAAAGAAAACAGTTTCTGGGAAGACTGGGTGATTTTGGATGTTTAGTGAGGTTTTGAGGAAGTTTCTTCTCTTTATTACATGATTTTCATTTTATATGTTTAAGATCTATATTTCCTGGGTTTATCTGAAAGGGAAACAGATTAAAATCAGAGAATTTTGGACCTACATATTTTCTTCTTTATTTTTTGTCAAGGCATCGAGGCAGATGGTATGAAAAGCATTTATATTGGTCTCTCTGCTGACGGAGCTTAACCTAATAATCCAGGACTTGGAACTGGGTGCTTCGATAAAAACACTTTCTGAGAGATTTTTCCATTCAAAACACCAGGAGAATTTTTTTAATTGACAACATCAGAAATTAGTATCCTGCCAGGACAACATTTCTTTGCACCTTATTACTCAAAACAAAAGATTAATACATACTCATTCCAAGCATGAGAGTTTTCAATATTTTTTTTCCTAAATTAAACCAAAGATGAAGTGAAATGGCTTACCACAGGATTGTGAGAGTGAAAACAGGGGGGGAAGTCCCAGTTCCATGTCAGTTATTACTTTGTCCTAGTTTAAGCACTTGACTCTCTTCTGGTGATTGCTCCATTTTCTCTCTCTCCCTCTCTTTTTTTTGTTAATAGTGTGCTAGATACTTTGAAATCTGCAGACTTAGCTCAGTCTTTGAAATGAAGAAACCTCAGCTCTGAAGATGCCAAATTAAACTGTGATTTCGATCTCCCTTAAATTGTGAACAACTTCACGTATGGAAAAAGCACTTCAGTGTGGTTCCCCTTTGTTCAACTTCAGTCTAAACTTCATCTTGTAACCCAAGCTGAAAGACCAAAGCCCATATATAAGAGGATAATGTTGGTTGTATCTAAAATTTGGAGCTCTGGTCTGCATAGACCCCACCTATATGCTTAGATTTGTGTGTGTGTTCTTGAGACATTGCATTTGAAATATATACAGGAAACTAAAGCCTAGCTGAGAAGATTATGACTTGTAAACATTTTCCTGTGTGTGCTATGACACAATAGTATGGGGGTGGGGGGGGTGGGGCTCTGGATTTAAAAAATATTTTTATGCTTTTGTAACACAGTCCACAGTCCATTTTAGACTTAATTTTGGCTAAACGAAGCTATTCAGAAGTTAGCAAATAATCAAACAGGTTCCTTAGCATTGTGACATTGACACTGCAAAGTAGCCTTATCAAGTGGGACAGGATACACCCTAATTTCTTGAGTCAATTTGTGATTTATTTTCCATCTGCTTTAAAGGTTACTTCTTGTGTCATTTACAGTTGTCTCTTTCCATATAGGAACACTGCAGGAAAGAATGTGCAGTGGAAAAGGCCAGTTCTGCAAGCAGCAGGTGCAAGGACACATCTTACCTATTGTCTGTAACATACTGTCTTACACAGTCAAGCAGGAATCTCTCTTTTATCTCTTGCAGTCTTGGGTATTAGAGTATATAGGCAATGAGTCCAAACCAACAGGGAGCCAGAGAGTAGATTGCACATCTGACTGTGAGAGTCATCATCAGGCCAAGTGCTCCATCAGGCCAGTTGGAAAAAGCATCTTGTTACTCAGAGGTAGGGCTGGATTTATGTTCTGCCCAGCACGCTCATTTAGAAGGGAGAATTAGATAGTCCATAATATAGCTGTTGCTGCTTTTGAGCACTGAGGGATTAGCAGCCGTTTCTGCTGTGCTCAGGGTAGCGAGCGTGTGAGGGTCAGGACTTGGATGTAGCCCCAGCACACCCAAACCAGGCCACATTATTCCAGTGAAGTAGCATAGACCTCTGTGGAGCACGTTCTCCTCCTGTTCACATGCATTTATATTCTGTTGGTCTTGGAAAACACTGTGCCTCCTGTGATCACTTTCTCAAACAACACTCCTACTTCCCTCATGATTTAACAGCTGCCTTGCAGTTGTGGTTCTTAGATCTACCTTTCTTAGATCTCCAGTTTGCCCCATGGCCTCTTTCATCTTCCTTTCCCAGGGCCCGGCACAGATTCTGAGCTTCCTGCTAGTTTGCTGTTGCTTTGTATCTGCCCTCAGATTGCGGGTGCTGGTGTTCTGACAGTCTACCCAAATCCTTCGTTGCTCAGTGGAAGTAATAACTCTCATTCAGCTGCTTTCTTAGCATTTATTGTGACATCCGAAGACAAATGCAAACTCATCTCTAGAATCATTATTCTCTTTGAAGAACAACGGATTGTCAGGGGAGACATTTTTTTGTGTGGATTCACTTAGAAGTTCTGTCCCCCAGTGTGGTTCTCCAGCTGCCCCTGTCATATCCTCCGTTGTTGTTTATCCAACTTTTAATAATTTCCTTTTCATGCTAGAAAGGGCCACATTATTTCCTCTCTGTGTGTGCATGTATTTGTATCTACTTCATGTTTTTTCATTTCTTTCAACTCACAACATACAAAATATATAGGGAAAAGCATTCATTGCACTAAATGCATGCAGTATTTTTGCATGTTTTATATACGTTTTTGGACTAAATTTTGCTAAATGCTGTGGGATTTTGTGCACCTCCATTTTAAGTACTCTATTACAGTCTTTAAGGTCTCTCTTAATCACCTCACATGATGATTAATTTTTGGAAATGGCATACTGGTAAGAGAAGCTAGGCTGCAGCTTCTGTGGAGAAACAAATAGAAGGGAAACTCATCTGGGCTACTGAAAGTGATAGAGACTATGGATATTGTTCTTAATCAGAAGAAAGAACAGCACTTAAAATACTATGAACAGCATCACATCCAACACCTGGCCCTCAATTGTTTGTTTATGTTTTCTGAATCACCAGAATCCACCAGAGTGGCTTTCAGGTAGCAGAAGCTTGAGTGACTTTGGTTAACTTACTTTGTCTCATCTCCACTTCAGATGGGAAACCAGGTCTATCCTGGAATCAGAACAAGCTGGTGTGAAACTGTGTAGCTTTATTTTCTTTGCTAACATAAGATTTCACCTAAAAGTGTTAAGTTGAGATCAACACAAGATTTGGCATTACAGCCATATGCACAAATATGAGGGTGGAAAATTGCTCAGAGAAACTGTCATTCAGGTTCTCTGGGTAAAGTAGGAATGTTGTTTATTCTTTTGGGAATAACAATGGCACCCTTACGGTTGCAAAAGAACTGGAAGGAAGCAGCAAAGAGAATGTCCTTCCAGTCATGGCTTTGGGTTTAAGCCTCCAGTGAAATGAAGTACTAAGTAGCATTTTTAAAAAAGGGAATAACAAAAACAAAACCCCAACAAACCAAACAAAAAAACCTCAAAACAATGTGATGACTTCCAAGTAGTCATGGGTTGGGATCAGGGACAAGGAGAAGGGGAGGAGAATCAGTGGATAATGTTAGAAAATACAGCCCTTGTCCTGAAGAAGCGAGTTAGATTTTCATTGGTATCTTCTTCTCAGTTCTGTGTCCATAAAAGAAAATGCAGTGTGTGCATTTGAGGAAAAAAAAAGAAGGTGAAGTTGTCAGGGTACTAACCTGAAACACATCAGCCCTGGGATGCTTTTTCATAGCTCTCCTAGAGGACCGTCAAGAAGCAGAATTCTCTGTCTCTGTAGGGGCAAGCAGATAGAGACACTGGAGGTGAGGAGAACCTCAGGCACAATGGTAATGGTAGCCTTCAGAGGAGGTTAGACACGTATCTGGGGTCAGTGGGGTGAATGATGGTAGTTGAACTGAAGGTAGAAAGCAGAGATCCATCATGAAAATGGTTCCTTGTTCTGGGATCTGGTGTGTGTGCACCAGATATATGCCTGGCTGTGTGGTGCTGCACAGCTTTTATTTCCATGCATCAATTAATTTGCACCAAAGTGTTTGTAGTGTAATAGTGGCTTTTCTTCCCTGTATTAACACAAGGGTAAGCCATAGATTGTATTTAGAATTCATCTGTGCTCCAGAAACAGAGGTACCTTTTGGCTTCCTTTTCCTCCTCTTCTGTTAATTTATTCCACACAGAGAACTTAATAAAGCAGGTGCAGTTTAGGGAGATTTTAGCTTTAATTTGAAGAAGATTTTTAAACCTTTTCTACATTGTGACATATTTAACTGCTGCATCAAAGGCAAAGAGGAATTCTATGGCTGGAAGCAGAGGAATATGAAAAGTGTAGTAGCTTTCCTGTGAGAGGAATACGATAATATTCACTGACAGAAGAACTATGAGGAACAATTATCCCAAGCTGTGTCTTTCAGACAATGCTGTCAGATTTTCCACTTCCGTGAGCACAGCTGGGCATGTGGTACCAGGGTGAGAAATTCCACAGCGGCTAGAAGCTGAATGCATTGGGTGCCGGCCTGGCCACCAGTGCTAGAAGTCAGGAGCTGAAAGTGGGAAGAAAAGAAAGATGACTTTCTATAGCTTTGAAACTGTAATTAAAAAAAAAACAAAAAACAAACAAAAAAACCCCAACAGTTTTGGAATGTAAGGAAGGAATCTTTGAAAGATGCCACTTCCCTCAGAGACTGAGTTTGATCTCAGGGTTCAGGTTCTTTTGCAGTGCCTTTACAAGACATTTGCTCCTCTACCTCCAGATAAGGATTTGGTTTTGTGCAGATTTGCAGCATCTTTATGTATCTGCTGGAAGTTGGGGAGTTTATTTATCTATATGTTTGTTTATTTAGGTTTGTTATGGTGGTGAGGAGGGTTGACAGATTTTTTTGGTAACCAAAGTGTTTTTCCCAATCTTAGCTAACTGAATCTGTGAGCTCAGAAGACTAAAAAAGTGATGCAGGACATGCTCTGATGGGCAATGAAGTCTGAGGTCTGTTTGGACACAGTTTCAGTCTCACCTAGTTTCACTATGGTTACCTAAGGATATCGATTCTCAGATTTATATGTGTAACAGTGTTTGTATTAGCTATATTTCAAACTGGAAAAAAATCATTGCATTTGGAGAAGTAAAGAGGTGAGTAGGTTCTGAAGAAGTAAGAGGGAAAACAGTGAATTTTGCATTTGCTAGCGCTCCAAGTATTAGTGGCTGCTTTTCTTGTATCCATCAGGTTTGATGCGTTGTTTGAAATGTAGAACTCTATAGCCACGTGCTACACCTTCTGGTTTTAACACTATGTGCTGTTCTTCATAACTTTTTTGGGCTGCTGGTTGTTTAAAAGTGGTTTACTGAGTTTTTGAGTTTTGTAATCTTTGGGGCTCCATGTAAAAGGCTACCTTCTTAAATTATCTTACGTGCTGCTTGTTATATCAGATTACTCTTGACTTTTACCTACTGCTTTCTCTAAGTAGTTGGAAGGAATATTCTCTTTTCTCATTCTTTGTACAAGCTGTTTCATAGAGCTGTTCCCTGGCCTACCTTTTTTATGTTTTCTAATTTCTCCATTGAAAACATGGGAATTCTGGATAATTCCCTAGTCAGTCAGACAGCTGAAATAATGGACCCCAAAATATAGGCTGTTAATTATTTTTCAGTGCAATGGCAACGTAATGTGTGACAATGGAGCTTTTTGGTAACAATTGAAATAATTTTGGACGTACAGAAGACGAGAGTGATCAGCACTTAAATAACATCATGCTTCTGAGGATATCAAAACACTTCATAGCATTTAATGAAGAAGGCCTTCCTTGCGTACCCAAAGGATGTACTTTACTGCTGCTAGCTCTATTCATAGGGAAGAGAGGAAACTGATCCAGGGAGAGGTGAAGGATGAGGCAAAGTTATAATTAGTGGCTATATTGTCTGATTACTATCTCTGTCAAGCACAGACCAAAAGATTCAGCATTTTAGTCCTTTGCATGAACCCTAGAGGGGAAAGTTCCTGCAGCAAGTACTGCCTTACCTGGCTTTTACACAACCTGTCAGGAGAGTGGCTCTGAGGTGGAGAAAGCCCTTTTGGGAGGTCATGTGATGGCTACAGAGGAAGGTGAGAGCATGAATGCCTTGTCAAACCACACGCAGATAGCTCATTAAGGACAGAGAGGCTGGAGGAATGCAAGGACAAGGGGGAAAGTAAATGAGACTGTGTGTGTTTGAAGGGGAGAATCAATGCATGTGTGAGCATTAAAGATAATAGGCAAAGGACATAACGATGTGGAATATGATCATATTTGCTTTCAGCTACTGAAACACAGAAACTCATTGTATTTCCTGTGTAATCAGCACTGTCAAACTGACTGGCTATTAGTGCTCAGCTCTGAAAGGCCATATTCTCTACCTGTGTTTTGTAATACTTTCAGACTGGACACACATAATAAATACCACCATGTGGTGACCTAACAGGATTATTTCAGGGAAATTGTCAACTTGAGTTGTTTAGCCTTTATGTAGAAAGGGTTGAGGCCATTGGCACATGATTACTCTGGCTAATCTTTAGCAATGTAAGTGTGCTATATACTGCGAGCATCTTTCATATGTGCTTAGCCCCCAGAGTTTGTCTTAAATTCCTTTGTAAATAGGTACAGCTGGTTTGCTATTATTTTTTCCTTGGTAATTACAGCAAAAATGTACTCTTAAGCTGTATCAAGTCTTAATCTGTTTGTTCGTTGTTTCTGTTTTGTTATGGTTTTGTTTTTAACTTTGGCTTCATCAGTAATTTAAAATCTGTGAACCAGAGAATTGTTTTTAAATTTTAAGAGAAAACCCCCTAAGTGCAGATATACAGGACTAAATGTGCTTTCTGGGCATTAACGTAGCTTTAAAGTAGACTAAGTGGGCATGAAGAGCAACAGCTGTGCAGAACTCAGAGGGCAACAAAGCTGGTGAAGGATCTAGAGAACAAGTCTTATGACAATCAGCTGAGGGAACTGAAATTGTTTAGTCTGGAGAAGAGGAGGCTGAGGGAAGACCTCGTTGCTTGCTACAACTACCCAAAAGGAGGTTGTCATGAGGTGGAGGTCAGTCTCTACTCCATTGTATCAGGTAGTAAATCAAGAGGAAATGGCCTGAAACTCTGCCAGGGGAGGTTTAGATTGGATGTTAGGAAAACTTTATTTACTGAAAGGGTGGTCAGGCATTGGAATAGGTTGCCCAAGGGGGTACTGAAGTCACCTTCCCTGAAGGTGTTAAAAAATGTGTAGACATTTCACTTCAGGACATGGCTTAATGGCCATAGCGGCATGATCTTGACAGTTGGACTTGATGATCTTAGAGGTCTCTTCCACCAAAACAGTTCTGTGATTCTGTGACTGATTTTGCTGTATTAGACAAGCTGCCTTTTAAAATCAGTATTCAGTTTTAGGAACGGCCAGTGAAGTAGGCATATATTGTCAGACATATATGTGTGACATTTTAAAATTGTACTACTTTTAAAAATACCATCAATGTTGCGATTTATTCACCGCGGAAGCATGCATATAGCTGAAAAAGCTCTGTGCTGGTTAGTAAGACAATTATGCACATTAATGCCAGAGTAATCAGACCTCATACTCTTAAGACACCAACAGAAAGACACAAACACGTTTTTTGCAAAGCATTATCTTAGATGTAGTTGTCACTGGCAAGTTTTTCTAAGCTGGACATACTGATAGTTAGACTTAATACTACTAAAGCACTGTCTCTCAAGATGGCTCCTGTGCATGCCAAATTAAGCAAATAAAACAGTGGTAATTTGAAAGACTTAACCGAGCCCGTGAGGTGACTTTCTAGCAGCTCGCAGGAACGCTGCCATTCAGACCCACACCATGGGTTCTCAGCTCTTGTGTCCACTGTCCTGAATAGGGACAACATGGAAAGTCTTTAACTGAAAAAATTTATCCTGACTTAGGGATCTGCATTTTATAACATCCTGGGCACACTTTCCTGCACTTTATGAAGACTGTGGCTCTCATCCAGGTGACATGAAATAATACTAATGCGAAATAATGAAGGTTTTATCACAGATTTGGAGGTTACCGAAGTTACCAGAAGCTTAGCTATGAAGTCATTGAAGTCTCACTACAGCAGTTAGCTAGCAAAAGGGTGCCTCTGAAAGCTGACACATTTATTAGGTAAAACACGTTTTCTGGGAGAATTACAATGTGTTTCTTTAATTCCTCTGTGATAAAAGGTGGTCCTTGGCCTGATTTCACATTGTGTCTGTGCTACAAAATTGATTAACCTTGAGCATGTAGCTTTTGCAGCTGAGTTTGAAGGCAATCTGCAATGAAGAACACTGGTGTTTCTTATCTAAGGAATTTTTCTGAACACCAGTGTTGTGCTTGGTTTTAAATATCAGGCTGCACCACCATTCCTTAGAGTTGGCTTTAGAAGTGGCTTTTGTGGCTTCTTACTGGCTCCTGAGAGACCTTTCTGGCTATATGTTTTATTATTTTTATTTATTATTTTGAGTCTTGCTGCAGTTTTCTCTTTAAGCAGTCGACAGCTGACTCACTGCTGGTAACTTCATGACTCGCTTTCTACTTGAACCTTCAACCTGCTTAAAAAGTTTATTAGTTGGCAGTGTGTCTCCTAGGACTGATATCTCAATAAGGGACCATTAAATAGGAAAAAGAAAGATAGAATTCCTGGTTTGTGTAGCAGGAGATCTGCAAGTGAACACCAGATTTACTATCAGTGAACCTAGAGAAATGAGGAAAGAGAAGGAATATCTTTCTAAGCAAAATGGCCTACTGAAAGTTAAAAATCCCATCTTCCTTGCTGTTTTGTCTAGTGAAAGCAAAAAATAGTTGTGGTGTTTTTCTTCATATAAAATACATTGAAACATCAGGAAGAAACTAAGTAGTTCAGTGAGGAGTAAGTGGTGCAGGCTACAGATTTTATTTTGGTTTCATCGTCTACTCACTGAGAGACTTTGATCATGTGTCTTAGTTTTCCTCTGTATTAAGTGAAGGTTGGAAAAATACGTACTGTAGTTTTTGATGTAACGCTTTATATATGTAGACTCCAAGAGACCCACAGTACTTTACTTACTGTCCCCCTATTATGGAAGTGTCAGGTAGACTTCCTCATTTTACAGTTTATTTAAACTGCGACAGGTAGAGCCTTCATTATGCTAACTGTCCCCACAGCTAACTTCTCCCATCAAAAGCAAATCTCTCCTTTAACCCTCAGTGAAATAGCAGAACGTTTCTGAATATGTGCAAAGGCTCAGATATAGCTGAATGAATTTATTAATGATGTATTCCCTCACAGCAAACAGATTTGTGCTCTCCCATAATTAAGCAGTGCAGAAGTAGTACTTGTCACCTCCCCTTTAGAGAGAGAGAGAAAAAACACCCTACAATGTTAGACACTTTTCTCCAAAACTAAAGTTTTGTTGCTGAATCTCTGCAAGTCTTATGTTAGGAAAAACATATGTTTTATTTTCTAACACACTAATAGAGCTTTTTGTTTGGATTTAAATGTTCTTGTGGAGTGTTTATACCAGTTTGAAGGAAAAGCATTGTTCACACATGAAAATCTGTAAATGAAATCAACTTGAAACAGAAGTAAAGCTAACACATCTGTTTTAATATCTCTGAAAGTAAACCAGCTGTGTGTATATATAATATATACATCCTAGTAGTAGATGTTAAATTAGATTTTAAGAATTTGTTCCAGCTTAATAGCCTAAAATGTTATTAGTAACATAGATAAGGAAATTACTTAATGAAAAATATATGATTTTTAAGCTGACAATGTCCCTCTTAATTAAGCTATGAGATTCTTAGATGAATGATGTTATAAAAGTGCAGTGTGTAGCCTTTATTATTTATAAGAGAATGCCAAAAGAGCTACCTCAAACCGATTAAAGCAAGGAAAATCTCATTGAAACTTGCCATTCTGAGAAAGTTAATGGTGAATATTTCTCCAGAATTTTACAGCCTTAAGATCTCAACCAGCTGGCTCTTTTTGATGCAGGAATGGCACATGTTGGGAAAATAATGATGATGTTAAATTAATAAAAAGGATGATCTTGGCAGGTTAAGGAATGCGAACAAAATCTAAGTAATTTGGGTGTGCCATGGTGAATGATGAAATTTAAATAAAAAAATCTGGGTATCCTCACCTACCTTACAAACTGAGCCTTGCACTGAATTTTTTTGTGTCTTCAAATATTCCTATTAGGCAGTTGATTGAGCTCCCCTTTTAAAGAACTGTATTTCTGCTTGCCTTGATCTGACACAGTTACATCTGCCCTTCAGGGTAGAAAGCAGGATAGACCTGCAGACTTTTAATCTGCAAGCCTCCTAACGGTGATGGCAAATATTTGAGTTTTTAGCTGCACTCAGGCACGTGAGCGCTGTGGTTTCAACCCAGTTGCAGAACCGAGGAGGGATGATGTTATGATGCACAGCAGGGCTGTGCTGGCACAGGGCACTGCTGAATCATTTCCGTCCCTCACTGAGGGGACCAGGAAAGCCAACATCAGCAGCTCACCCAGCATTCCAGCTGCAAGCTCAGCTCAGCCTAGTTGTGCAGTAAAACAGCAGGATCCTTGAGAGAGTTTGTGTTCTCCAACCTGTGAATTGCTTTTGGAGGTCCCATACCTCATGTCTGCCTTTGTCTGTAGAATGTGTCTTTCAACTCTCAGCTGTACAGAGATTAGATATGGTGCAAAGGCAAGAGGGCTAGTTGCTCTTGATGTAAAAAATTTAAAGAGTAAATATTGGGTTTGGTGGTGGTGGTTAACTTACTGTTAGGGAGCTTTTATCTTTGCCCAGTTATTTTATCGATTAAGTACTTTAATAATTAAACTATCTACAATTTAAGAGAGTGAGACAGCTGAAATCACAGATACACTGGAATCAAAGGTAAATATTTTGTTTCTGGTTCTATAACTCTATCCTAAATATCCAAGTCATTGAGGTAAGATTGCTTAATTCCTCTCATCACATTCTTGAAGATTATAAAAATCATAATTATGTAGAATTTCAGTCAAAATGTATGCAGTACAAGCAGGTTATAGAGAACTTCTAACATATTTGAAACTTTTTTTTTTTGCCTACTCTGCTTTCAGAAAACTTCTAAGCAACACAAATAATGAAGTAATTAATTTTAAATGCTTTATTCTGGGAATATTGTTGAACCACTCAAAAGACAGAATTGCTAAGCACATCCTTAAGAAAATATGTGTAATATCCTAATATGATTATAATTTTAAGCTAGTTTTCTATAGTAGTTCAAGCTATAACCCCTAGAATTGATAAAATGTAATCATGTCTTATGATGATCATGCTTGGCATGGAAAATGAATGTACGCAAGGCTTTGGCTTAGATTAAACATGCACCACAGATGTGTTCAATGAGCCCATTTCCTGTTTTGCTTCATAAGCCCCCCAATCCAATCCTATCCTTTAGAGACATTTTTATCTGCTAATAAGCATAATTACAGTGATTCCTTCTGTCATTTATAAAATTGTAAGACATCTATTTAGTCAGTTGTGGTGTTTGTAGTCTACCTGGACCTCAGCAAAGCCTTCGACATGGTCTGCCACAACAAGCTCCTGGCAAAGCTGGCAGCTCGTGACTTGGACAGATTCACTCTGAAATGGGTCAAGAACTGGCTGGAAGGCTGGGCCCAGAGAGTGGTGGTGAATGGTGCCAGATCCAGTTGGCAACCTGTCACTAGTGGTGTGCCCCAGGGATCAGTGCTGGGCCTGATCCTGTTCAATATCTTTATTGATGATCTGGACAATAGGGTTGAGTTCATCACCAATAAGTTTGCGGGTGACACCAAGTTAGGAGCAGGTGTTGATCTGTTGGAGGATAAGAGGGCCCTGCAGAAGGACCTTGACAGGCTGGATGGGTGGGCAGAAGCCGATGGGATGAGATTTAACAAGGCTAAAGTGCTGGGTTCTGCACTTTGGCCACAGCAACCCCAGGCAGTGCTACAGGCTGGGGACAGAGTGGCTGGAGAGCAGCCAGGCAGAGAGAGACCTGGGAATGCTGGTAGGTAGTAGGCTGAACATGAGCCAGCAGTGTGCCCAGGACAGGCAATGGCATCCTGCCTGTATCAGGAACAGTGTGGCCAGCAAGACAAGGGAGGTTATTCTGCCCCTGTACTTGGCACTGGCCAGGCCACATCTTGAGTACTGTGTCCAGTTCTTGTTCCCTCAATTCAAGAGAGATGCTGAGGTACTGGAACATGTCCAGAGAAGGCCGATGAAGCTGGTGAGGGGCCTGGAGCACAGCCCTATGAAGAGAAGCTGAGGGAGCTGGGGTTGTTTAGCCTGAAGAAGAGGAGGCTCAGGGGCGACCTCATTGCTGTCTACAGGAGGTTGTAGCCAGGTGGGGATTGGTCTCTTCTCCCAGGCTACCACCAACAGAACAAGGGGACCCAGTCTCAAGTTTTGCCAGGAGAGGTATAGGCTGGATATTAGGAAGAAGTTCTTCACAGAGAGAGTGACTTGCTATTTGCATGGGTTGCCCAGGGAGGTGGTGGAGTTCCATCAGTGGAGGTGTTCGAGAAAAGACTGGGTGGAGCACTTAGTGCCATGGTCTAGTTGATTGGATAGGACTGGGTGATAGGTTGGACTGGATGATCTTGGAGGTCTCTTCCAACCCAGTCAATTCTATGATTCTATTTTAAGGTTGCTAAGTTTCCTGGCCGGAATCAAAGCACTACTGGTCAGTGTTTCAAGACTTCAGTGGCACACCTGGTCTCCCGCTTCTCTCTGTTAGCCTCTGATGAGCTATTCACTGTGTAGAGGTTTGCACCAGGTACATGAAAAGTTCTGGTTCTCTTCATTTCTATATCCACTTTTTACCATTTATGATTTCCTTTAAGTCTTACAGATGTGAATCTAGACCCTCAAGCCTGGAGGGTTTCAGTACAGTACATCCCTGCAAGAAGAAAATGCAAGTCCAAGGGATTTAGAGCAGTGAAATGGGGTGTGCAATGTCTTGCAAACTGGGGGTGAGACCCTTCCAAAGAAGTAAAAGTGCACTGAGGAAACTGTTGTAAACACCACATCATGAATGATCTCAGTGGAAAGAGGGCCAACTTGCAGGCTCTGTACTGCTCAGAGTAGGTACTTGAGCTGCATCTAACTTCACCCATCATTTTCCCTTTAAACTATTTTAAAACTCCTTTTTTTTTTTTTTTTTTTTTTTTTT
>VWZI01001238.1:420900-448598 GCA_013396835.1 Psilopogon haemacephalus
TTTTTCCTCCTACCATGTTTTTAACCCACAAATAATCAACACTGTTCAATGGATACATCCAGAGACAGGAATTTCATTATATATTCTGATGTTATGTACAGAGTGTTTGACACTCAAGCTCAGTTCTCTGTCTCAAGAGTTGAGCATATATTTTTAAATCAGTAGAAATGTTGCCATTGACTTGAATTTAAATTGTTGAAAAGGCTCTTGTTTCAAGGGATGATATCTAAAAGTTCCAGAACAGGCACATCTGTTAGCCAGACATCACTTCAAAATCCTGAGTTTAGTAGAATATTTTAGAGGCTTTGTGGGAAATAACTGACTGCTCCAAGGAACTGCAGAGTATTCAGGTTAATCATCTAGGCAGAAGTTTGTGAGATAAGGGACTCTTCAGTATAGAAATGATGGAAACACAAGCAAAATGTTATGGTAGGTCACTCAAACCTGAAAAATTATATAATCCTTTTAACTTGTGAAATGTGACTGTCTAAAGTTGTGTCAGAATAAAATAGTTCAGGCAGGGGCAGCATCAGTAAAAAACTGACTGTTATTAATTTCACCCTCACTGGTATTTGTCCCATGCCACTGCTGTTTTGTCTTCCGATTTCATATTATAGTTGAGGGTTTTTTTGTTTATCCATATGAATAGACAAGCTCATGAACTGGACTCGAGTAGCAAATGGCATTGGAAGGCAGACAAAGTGAACTAATCTCCAGTTTATAAATGTATGGTGATGCTGAAAGATCAAATGCTTCAGCAAGCAACTTTAAAGAGGAATTGGGGTGTGGAATTTCTGAACGAAAGGAGTTGGAGGTGACAGAGCACAATATGGCCTGAGTACAATGACACACTGAGTAGAGAAATTTAATTATATAAAGAGGGACAATAGATGAATCAACTAGAAAAACAGACACCAGAGAGCAGAAAGAAAAGAAGAAAAGAACCGTTTGACCATAGGAAAACAAAATGAAGAGAACTTTGCAGTTCATAGTAGCCAGCCGTGGAAACTGAAGAGACTATGTAAAATTTTTTAAATCTCATTTGTTTCCTAGACTGGCAAGGAAAAGAGATTGCAAGGGAAGAACTGTCTCTGCTATCATGCAGCTCAAACTGCTTCAAAGGTCTGCCAATGTGATAAATAGTGCAAAGCTCTTTGTGATCACTGGATGAAAGTCATGATGTAAGTCCAAAAGATCATTTGAAGGCCAAGTCCAGCAGTTCTCAGCACTGATTCAGGCAAAACTGCCATTGTTTCACACATGAGTGTCTGGAAAACAGAGGATACAGGGGCACTGAGCCAACTGTTTTGTTGGTTTTGTTCTCTCATTCTCTTCCCCCCCCCCCCTTAATTTATTGTGGGGGAAAGGATTAAAAAAAAAACCAACAAACCAAACAAAAAAAACCCCAAAACCAAACCAAACAAAACAAAAAACCCAAACAAACAGCTTGACAGTTTTTCAAGGTGGAGGAAAATGTGAGAAAGGGAGGGAACCACCTACTTGTAATTCAAGGCTAAGCAGATCCTCCACTACTCTTTCTACCTGCCTCCAGTTTGCCTTGTACTTTGCATCATTCATTTGTGTCCAGTCTGTCAGCCCAAAATGAGAACTTTGCAGAAAGTTACAGGCAAATAGTCTGAATGGAAACTGTTCTGCAAATTTAATTATAGCACTTGAAGTTAAATGTGAACGAGTAGCAAAGCAGTGGGACTAGCTGACCATTCAGGAGAGATTGGTCAGGTACAAATGCTTTGGTAATTTCATGGGTACAAATTGGAATTAAATGTCTTTTTAGCGTCTTAAAAGGAACCATCTCACCTCTGTTTCAGGATGGTTTGTTCTTGTCTTTTTCTCCCTCCTTTTTTTACCCCCCTCCCCCCAAAGCCCCTGCCTGTGTGTACATTGCAATCATAGTCGAAGCAAGCAACTATGTTTGGTTCTCCTTGGGGCTATACTGAAAGCAATGAAGCATCTTCATGATCTATTGTTCTTTAAAATGTACACGCTGAGTCACTCGATCAGCATCTTCTTGCAGCTTCGGGAAGGATTTCACATCGGGTTTCAGTGATTGTTTGGAAGGCTGGGGGAGGATTGTGGCTGCTTTACTTTTTTCCCTGGGAGTAAGCTTTCCTAGTGCTGGTAGCCTTTGCAATTACTAAGTAATGCGAAAGGCAGTTATTTGGGTGCCGTTCTGTTCAAACACTGAAGCCACTGCGAGTTTGGAAAAGCTCAGCAGAACGCCTGACACATTGCAGAGACGGGCTTCACGCTGTGCTTCACAGGCAGTCTTAACTCAGGCAAACTTGCATTAAAGTCAGCTGAGGCTTCCCCCAAGTGAGAAATGAGTTTAAAACTGAGATAAGATTCTGATCTTTTACCCAGGCACAACTCCAACAACTTTAGAAGAGCTGCTTTTGACTTAGCATTTTAACAGAGATCAGAATCTGGACTTCAATCAGAACTTAGGCATTTGGCTCCACTCCTGTTTGTGCCTTTATTATTATTTTTTTTTTTTTTAAATGGACACTAAAGTTAACTTTAATAACCCTTACCTCAAAGTTCACTTGACAGAAAACTAGTAAGACTTCTTATTTAAAAGAAGGGCAAAGCAAAACCCTAAAAATAAAAGTTTAGCTATGGTCAGCCAGGGTGGGAAATTCCATTGTGGCTGCAAGCCCATGGCAGGTAGAGTGGAATTTAATGAAGGAAACTGCTGTGTTTTTGTGTCTTTCTGTATGTTTTTCCTTTAAAACCAAGAGCTGGGCAGGCTTCCCATTTGACCTGATGTGACCCAAGCAAATTGCTTCTTATATAAAAACAACTGCAGACTTGGAGAATGTGAAAATGCACTGTATCCTTTTTCCAACTCAGGGAAAATGAAAGCCTGAGAAACGGGACGGCCCTGTCAATACTCGTTCAGCAAAACTATCACTCAAGCCTGATAAAGAGAGATTAGAACAGGCTTCCTTATGCCAGAGGGATTCATTATAAGTTAGATTTCTTTATGTGTATTTTGCTGTTTTTTTTTTTAAACCAGACACACTTACCATCAGCAAGAGAAAAATCCATTTTCCAGGTATTTTTTTGTGAAGGGAGGAGAAGGAAACGACTTATAAAGAAGGGGGGGGCTATGGGCTGGTGGTGGTTCGAGGTAAGACTTTTTAACTAGCACGCCCAAACGAAAAGAAATAAATTGCTAATTGTTAAAATGTGGGCAAAAGACACAGCTTTCAGCCTTTGCCGTAACTTGGGAGAGCAGAGGCACGGGGATTCAGGGTGTGTCTGCTGATATTGTATTCAGATGTGTTGCCTTGGCAAGTGTACTGACGGATTTATTTAAAAAACAAAGCAAAAAAAAAAAAAAAGGCATTGTGTGCTCGTGAAATGACTTCATAAAATCCTTCCCTTTATGAATTATTTTGATCACAGGGCTTGTTGTTTAAATTTCTAAAGTACTGTGCTTTTTTTTTTTCTAATTGCCTTCTTTTCAGAACTGTCTGTTCTCAAGTTGGCACCTTCCACATAGCAGCATGCAGAGATTAAAGGGGAGGGGAGGGAGGGGAGGTGCAGAGGCTTTCATCAGACCAAGGGGGTGACACTGTGCATAAGCAAACTCACACGTATGGGTCACCCCTGAAATGAGTCTTAAACTCTCATTCACACTTCACCCCTATAGGCCTGTCTAATCTGTAACACCTACTCTGAGGAGAGACAAGGAAACACGTGAGCCATTGCGTGCTGCCATGTCGTAGGAGACAGAATAGACTTTTATTTGCGGTGTCTTCCTTAAAATGGAGGTGAAGGGCTTCCTACTTAGGGAAGCAAGATGCTGTAATACTTCCCAGGTTTAGTGGGGCCTACCTTTGCAAAACACAGATTTTGCTTGTTTTCCATGTGCTTCTAAATATCACTTTGAGGTTTTTTTGCTGCTGTGGCTCACGAGTGCAGCTAACAGACACCATGAGCACTCCCTGTGCTTAAAGGGCAATACACAGAAGGAAAGTCTTGGCCATTTTGCTCCAGTCATTGTGTCAAGGGTCTGCAAAGTCACTTTGCCAAGATCAACATCCATCATCACACAGATCCTATATTTATCCAGAAGTTACAATGGTATTTTCAGACTAGACATGAAACCTATATCGTTTTACTGGATGAGAACATGGTACTGGTGATTAGGAGAGCTGGAGTTCAGTTGCTGCTTATATTTATTTGCTGAGGAACATTCACAGAGTTGTTAATATATTTTTTGTTACTTCGTAGAGTCTGAAGTAAGGTAGTACTTGTGACAGCCCTCCAAGACTATTTCTGCTTGTGTAAAGGGTGAGGTCAGAATAGTACTGACCTGAAGAGGCCTTTGAGCTTTTTTATTCTAAAGTTGTGTTTGGGACATTAGGATTTCCAAAGAAAGGTGATATTTCTGTCAGGAATGCTTGTATTTTCAGAGGGTGGTATACAGAATGATGAGCCTGGTACTGTTTTGAGGACAGGATTAGTAGTTTTATGTTGCATATATTGATTTATTTGGGTCTCTTCTCATTGCCCTGTCTGCTGAGCACACAGATGACAGCTGCACATATAAATGGGTGTAAGGTAACAGCAAACAATGAGTCAGGGTTCTAGATTATGGTGAAGAAGATGCTGATTCCCTTGGAAGCAAAGAATCCTTGTTTGGTGACTGGACGTGGTGTTAGAACTTTGCCTCAGTCCTTAATGGCAAGCCTAGTTGTTCTTGGGGTACCCAACCTGCTGAGCTGGAAGATAGGGACAAGGAGCAGAAGGAAGTCCTCATAATCCAGTGTTAAGCAACCTGGTACACCATATAGACACACACAGGTCTATGGAGCTGGGTGGGATCCACCCAAGAGTACTGAAGCAGCTGGTGGAAGTCTTGACCAAGTCACTTTCTGTCATTTATCAGCAGTCCTGACTAACCAAGGAGGTCCCACTGGAAATTAGTAAAGAAGGGCCAGAAGGAGCATCTGGAGAGCTACAGACCTGTCAGCCTCACCTTGGTGCCAGGGAAGATCATAGAATCTTAGAATAGATTGGGTGGGAAGGCACCTCCACAGGTCATCTAGTCCAACCCTCTCTGCAGTCAGCAGGGGCATCCTTAACTAGATCAGATTGCCCAGAGCCCTGTCAAGCCTCACTTTGGATATCTCCAGGGATGAGGCCCCAACCACCTCCCTGGGCAACCTGTTCCAGTGCTCCACCACCTTCATAGTAAAGAATTTGTTCCTAACATCCAATCTAAATCTGCTCTTCACTAGTTAGAAACCATTGCCCCTTGTCCTATCACCACAGGCTTTTGTAAAAAGTCTCTCTCCATCCTTCTCACAGGCCCCCTTCAGGTACTGGAAAGTTGATATTAGGTCTCCCCACAGCCTTCTCATCTCCAGGCTGAACAACGCCAGAGCTGGATGCAGTACTCCAGGTGAGGTCTCAGCAGAGAGAAGTGCAGAATCACTGGCAGATCTGCTGCCCACACTTCTTTTATTGCAGCCCAGTTGCGATTTGCCTTCTGGGCTGCAAACTCACACTGACTGCTCACGTCCAGCTTCTCGTCCATCAGCACCCCCAAGTCCTTTTCTACAGGGCTGCTTTCTATTACCTCATCCCCCAGCCTGTATTGATAGTGAGAATTGTTCTGATCCAGATATCATCAAGTTGGGCAGGAATGTTCATCAGCTTGGGGATAGGGAGGCTCTGCAGGGATGTCTGACCAGGATGGATTAACAGGCCAAGGACAGTGGTACAAGGTTCAACAAGGCCAAGCACTTTGGTCATGCAACACTACAGGCTTGGGGAAGTGAGGCCACACCTCGGATGCTGTGTTCAGTTTTGGGCCCCTCAATACAAGGACATTGAGGTGCTGGAGTATGTTCAGAGAAGGGTAACAAAGAGGTAAAGCTGAGGTAACTGGGATTGTTTAACCTGGAAAAAAGGAGGCTGAGGAGAGACCTTCTTGCTCTCTACAACTCCCTGAAAGGAAATTGGATCAGGGTGTGGGTGTTGGTCTCCTCTCTCAAGTGATGATTGATTGGGCAAGATAAAATGACTTCAGATTGGATATTGGGGTATATTTCTTCACTGAAATGGTTGTAAAGCCCTGGAAAAGGCTGCCCAGAGTAAGTGATTGAGTCACCATCCCATGAGGTATTTAAAAGAGTTGTGTCAGGATGGTGCTTAGGAATGTGGTTTAGTGGTGGACTTGGTAATGTTAGGTTGACAGTTGGACTTGATCTTACAGGTCTTTTCCAACCTAAATGATTCTATGATGCTGTGATTCTTTTGCTGTATGGATTTTTAATGTGGGTAGCATAGGTTTCAAGTCCAGCTAGACAGGGAAGCTCCAGAGACAAACAGTCTATTATGTTTTCCAGACAATTTGCTTCATATGTTAGAGACACTTTGTTCCCAGAAACTCTTGTAATATCTTCACTTTCATACAGAGAAGTAACACTATATGTAGAAATTTTCTGTTTATTTCATGTTCTTTCCCTTTGCAGATCAGACATCACTCTAATCTTCAGAGATGCACTTTAGGCAACAGGAGATGAGTGCCACTCAACAACCTTTTCTTGATGGCAGCTCTTCTTGTCCCTTCTTGACAAGGGTGTATTATCTTTGTCATTATGAAATTTATGTAGAACTCTAGTGATTTAAATGTGCATTTTTGCTTCCTGTGTGTAAACACTAGAACCGTATCAGGCATACTCCATCATGGGCTGGAGACTAAGCCATCTAAATTTTTAGTGCATGTATTAATCCTTTTATCCAGTGAGAGCTGACTCTATACCTATCATGAATTATTTGTTCTAAACATGATTTTCTCTTGCACACGCAGTTGTTTTCACAGGTATATTGAAGAGGTGTAGCCTATGCACAGAAATGTTTTTCAACCTGGGCTGTTTCTGTGGCATCGTCAACAAAATGTAGCATTCTTATTATGCAGATTTCAGGGAGAAACCCTATCTTGAGAGCTCATTGGGACATAGACACATTTCTGTGAAATACAGCGGTTGCTACTGCTACTGCTAATGCTATCAGTGTCAGTTGACAAAAAATTCAACATGAGCCAGCAATGGTTGCTTGCAGCTGAAAGGCCAACAGTGCCCTGTGACCAGCAGGATGAGGGGGGTGATTCTCCCCTTCTACTCTGCTCTTGTGAGACCCTTCCTGGAGCATAGCACTGCATCCAGTTCTGGTGCCCCCAGCATAAGAGAGACATCAAACTGCTGGAGCAGGTCCACCGGAGGGCCACAATGATGATGATCAGAGGGCTGGAGCACCTGGAGAACTTGGACTGTTCAACCTGGAGAAAAGAAGGCTCTGGGGAGACTTTATAGTGGCCTTCCAGTACCTGAAGGAGGTCTACAAGAAAGCTGGGGAGGGATTTTTTTTATAAGGGCTTTTAGGGAAAGGATGAGGGACAATGGATTGAAGCTTGTGGAAGGTAGATTTTGAATGGATATTAGAAAGGAATTCATTACAGTGAGACACTGCAACAGACTGTCCAGGGAGGTTGTTGATGGCCCTCCCTGGAGGTGTTCAAGGCCAGGTCAGGCAGGGCCTTGAGCTGCCTGGTCTAGTGGAGGCAGGGAGGCTGGAACTGCATGATCTCTAAGGTCCCTTCCAACCCAAACGATTTTATGAGCTTATGAAAAGTAGTACACTCCAGTTTTAGCTTAGTCTTACTTTTTAAAATGGGTATTTAGAAAGATAATTTCAGCAATTGAATGCAGTACATAGGCAAAAAAATCAGTCTTTTACAATCATTTTACAGGATAAAGCATTTGGCAGAGTGAGGAGAGCAGCCTAGGTACATGAGGGTGTTTTTGAGATTCAAAAGTGAAGCACTTTTTGACACTGTACTTTGGAACTGGTTTGAATTCCAGCATCAGGCCTAAGGGAATCCCTAAAAAGAAGTCAAAGTGCATTTGATACATCATGGAAAAAAATCCTTTTCAGTGTCAGTTCCAAGTCTTGCATATCCCAGTTTGGGCAGGCTGTCACAGGACCATGACATCATGTGTCTTCTGTTATTTGAGTACTATTGTTTCTCAGCTGCTTTTAAAATCCATACTCTTTTATTGATCTCAGGGGGGAATTTTGCTCAAGAAAGAAGTGAATAGTGCTTCAGACTTCAACTCTGGATTTTTGTGTTCTTGTTCTTGACCATATATGTGACCTGATTTCTGAGTGAGGGGCAGGACAAAATTAAGGTGTTAATATGAAAAGCAGAGGAAGGAGTTTCTGATTTAAAAGTTCAAATTAAGGTATCAGCAGGAGATTTGCTGTTTGTTTCATATATTTCTAATTTATACAAGCCTATATGGACCTATTAGTTTCTCATTTAATGTCACACCCAGAACTTCCATTGGCTCCAGTGCAATTATTCTTACAGCTTTGGGAACTTTCCCAATAAGCCTGCACCAAAGATCACTTAGCTAAGTGTGAATGCTTCCAGCAACATCTATATGCCCTGGTCTGGGCTTTGTATGCAGGTACTTCTGAGCTGAGTACTATTGAAGTTAGTCTGTTCTCTTGTTTAAAGGATGGAGACCAAATTTAATTGCATTTTTTTCTGTGTCAAACATCATAACAACAGGAAAGGCCACTAAGAAGACTTAAAAAATTATGTGATGGATGGCTCAATTTGTAGTACATAACGGCTCAGAAAGGTGATTTGTTTCTTCTGGATTTTTAGAAATTCACAGATTTTGAGACATCTCCGTTCTCCTGGGAACTGCATTTGTAAATATTGCAATATTTACATTACATATGCATTTTATGTTATATATTTGTTCTGACTTCAGAGCTGTGACAGTAATATAAACACTGGTATCAGTATTCTCTATTTTGGGAGGTTTATTTACCTGAAAAAAATTCAGACAGAACTTTGAAACTTAGGTCTTACTCTGGTGAATATTTATCACTACTTAACTATTTAAGTGTGTGACTAGTCCTGTAGGACTGAAAATTCAGAGGAATAGCTAAGCATATGTAAGCTGAATACGTGAGCACATTTTTCATAATCAGGATTTAAAAGTTTAAAAGAAACTGCACAGGAATCTTACCATCTACTTAAAAAAAAAAAAAAAGGCACAAAAAAACCTCAACAACAACAAAAATCCAACAAAAAACCCCACAAAAATGATTTTTAAAACCCCCAACCAAACCAAAACCAAAACCCAGAACCATTTCAAGAATAATAAATGAGAACATTATTCACTAACTTAAAGTAGAGAGGGAGAAAACTTAGGCTGTTGAAACTGCAAAATGGACTAAAATGAGAAAATTGTATTTACCCAGTTTGGAATCTGGCAAGCACACCTGAAATGCTTTTTCTTTCCTTCTTTTAGATTTTATTTTTTTTTTCCTTATTCACAAAGAGTTGCAGGATTTCAGTCAGGTCTAAAGTCAAAATAAATATGGTACCTCCCTCGAGCAGAACTTACCTCCTTCAGCTAAGAATTTGTATAAAGCATTCAGCAGGGTTGAGTAGTATTTTATCTGGTTAAATTAGGCTTTGAGGTTTGTAAAGTTTAAACTTGTTCCCCTTTTGAGAATGATTTAAGATAGGAATGCTATAATCATGTAGTTATATGAGACTGAAGCAGGTGCAGGCTATGGAAAAATGTTCTTTTCTCCTTCCATCTGTTCTTTGAAGAACTATTTAATTCTTCTTGCAGGAATCTGTTAAAAGCTTTTCCTAAGGTTTCCCTGAAGGCAGACAATTTGCTGCAGAACCCCACAGGCAGTGTCTTTGGATGCACTGGGAGTAACTTGCACATGGGCTCGTTTTTTGCTTCTCCAGGTGGAATGAGAAAAGCAGGAGAGTACGCTTAGGGATCTTCTCTGTACCCTTTGTCCCAATACAACAGAGACTTGACTGAATGAAGAGTAGCATTCTGATTCATTACTACTAATGGGAGCAACACTGCTTTCTGTTGTGTTTAAAACAGTGAATGGAATTGGGTTCCTTTACGAGCCTCTGTCTCTTATTCCGGTCATGGTTTTTGAATATCCAAACAAACCATAAGTGAAAGCAACATCACCTTGAAAATGTTTAATTTGTAATAGTTTCTGCTCCTGAATAAGGGCAACCTGAGTTCATCAGGCTAGATGTCCTGTTGTTGGGGAAGTAAGCTGTGCCGTATTTCGCAGGATCAGTCAGGGTTGGAAGGGACCACAAGGATCATTTAGTTCCAATCCCCCTGCCATGGGCAGGGACACCCTACTTTAGTTCTTTCTCTGTCTTCATGACCAGGGGTCCCCATAATGTCTGAGCTTTGAAATTTTATTTTTTTTTAAACTCAAGGTCATGTTCTCTTCTTAGTGCAGATTTTTTCACAACACTTCTGCTACCATTATCAGGGTTTGTACATAAATCCCATTTGTCAGTATAGAGGAAGAGATCCCAGATGATTTATTCTTCCCATCTGTACATTGGGAATGCCATCAGATGGGAAGAAAGAAATGAGTACCAGTTTACAGCAGAAAAGCATTAGAGAAATTCCCTCAACACACAGCTCCCCTGCAGCAAAACAGAAGCATGTGCGTACAGGAAAAGTCTGTCAAGTTTAGTGTGAGCTGGGATTGGAACTTCCTTCAAACTCTGAAGTTCTGGAATTGAGCATTTGGGTCCAACTCATTGCTGACACTGTTGAAGTCACAGCTAAAAGTCCTTCCTGCTTAACCTTTTAAATCTGAAAGTCAGCACTTCAGAATTTTCTCTAAAATAGCTGAAGAGAAATGGGCCCTTCCAGACTGATTTTCTCCCCTCCTTCAACAGTTCTGCTATGATGGGACAAATATCTTATTACAAGTTCCTGTCTCTATCCGCTAATTAGCAAGGGTACCTGGCAAAATGCAGACTTTACAGGTAGCTAAAATAAGTGAGTTGAATCCTCCCCAACATTGCCACATTGTTCAGAAAAATTATAGCAGGTCTTCGTCACTTGAGCTTTCCTGTTGTGTTTTCCATGATCTGACTGATTGACTGGAAGGGGCCTTTAACACAGAGAACGATCAGACTCACGGATAGTACAGAAATCCTCCATTTTTCTCATGTTTTTCTTTTTTTTCTGGCCACCCTTTATTCCCCAAAGCCTTGCTATCTCAGAAAATGTTTAAGCGAAAGACACCAGGCTTCAGTAATTAACATGGATGTTGCTATTAGATACTGCAAAACCAATCTGACCTTGCTTTTGAGGCAGATAGTCCAGGAGATACTAGAAAACTAGGTGCTACCAGCACATTTCAGAGAACCCATGTTCTCTGTGGCAGTGAACAAGCCACCTAAAGAAATGAGAAGTGACATGGGTATGATGGCATGTGACTCCACCCCACTGTCTTTTCAAGGCATGTTTACAGTATGATGTTGTAATATATTTACAGTTGTGCTTGTGTTTTGTTACCACTTTTGGATATTGTTTATGGGTTTGCTTACTAGCTTTACTGGTTCAATTTAACCTCACCTCCAAGTTGGGTGGAGACTGTGGTTTAGTTTTAGGTAGCCCTGTGCGGAGCAGGGAGTTGGACTTGATTATCATTATGGATCCCTCCCAACTGGAGATATTCTATAATTATATGGTACAAGCCCATCAGTTAAATTCCTGAAGGGAGGTAAAAATTTCTAGGAAGGTATGAAAAGGGGATTGATTTGGTTTTATACTTTTCCTTCTGGATGCATGCTCTTGGCCTCCATTGTGGAAGAGGGACTGGACTAAATGGAGCATCTGCCTCACTATATCCCCATGTTATTGAGGAGACTTTATGTCTGTACACAAACACTCACACACAAGCCCTCCAGTCTCCCACATTTGTTTTGGGCTTTTTTCTAATAAATAGAAAAATGGAAACATGGACCTGTCATATGACATGGGTAGCAGGTCCAAGGAACATATGAATCAAGAGCCTCTTAGTTTCTAGTTCAGCTCCTAGCTTAGTTCCTCTTACCTATACACACATCCTTCCAGTTTGAATGCACATCCTTCTTCAGTATGCATCATAGAGGCAACTTGAACTGTCAGGCCAGTAGATGGAAAATGATAGTCGTGTTCTTGATCACTATATGGGACTGTTAAGACATTAAAGTGAAAGGAGAGCATGCAAATGGTGGTCTTCCTGCTCAGATGGGAGCAGTGCTACTTTCTGCTTTCAAGTTGTTCTTTTCAAGTCCAGTAAAGAAAGAGTTGAGCAGTCTTATGGAACAAGTCCCAAGCATACAGTGCTGATACCATGCCAAATAATTACATGAATCATTTATATTGTGTGTGTTTGTGTGTATGTGCTCTGATCTATGTAGGTGTAAGTATAATTTATGTATAAATAGATGAAAGCATATAGGTGTACCTGTGTGCACACAAGGGAGGCACTGCATTTAGCAGCTTCACTTCGAATGACCTGGTAGTTAAGTCTTAAAAGTAACTTAAATATTCGTAGCAGTCATAGAGTCATAGAATGGTAGGGGTTGAAAGGGACCTCTGGAGATCAATGAGTTCAATCCCACTACCAAAGAAAGTGGGATTCGACCTCAGGCAGGCCACGCAGGAAAACATGGAGGTGGCTTTTAAAAATCTCTAAAGGAGATTCCACAACCTTTCTGTGCAGCCTGTCCCAGTGCTCCATCACCCCCACAGGAAAGAAGTTTTTCCTCATGTTGAGGTAGAACTTCCTGCATTCCAGTTTGTGTCTGTTGCCCCTCATTGTATCACTGGGGCACCACTGAAAAGAAACTGGCCCCTTCTTCTTAACACCCACACTTCAGGTATTTATAAACCTTAACAAAATAAGATCCCCTCTCAGCCTTCTGTTCTCCAGGCTAAACAGCCCCAGGTCTCTCAGCCTTTTCTCGTTAGACAGATGTTCCAGGCCCTTAATCATCCTTATAGCCTCCATTGAACTCTCTCTAGTATTTCCCAGTCTCTCCATTTTTCTTTGTAAAAGGACCATGCATGTTGCATATCTGCCTTGCAACTTTGCTCTTTCCAGATGATTTCTGAATAATAGGATCAGGACTGCATTTGTCCCAACTGCTGTCTTAAAGAAGTGTGGGTTATCTGAGCAGTCATTTCTATGACTAGAAAAGTGTGTTTCAGATGTAAGAAAGAGCTCTACTAATCCTGGTTTCTAATAGTACTGTCTCTTGACAATGTTTTCCTTTTGTGGCCTTAAGCAGATCTCATCATCCCTTTGCCACTGTTTTCCCATCTCAGACAGCCATTGTGAGCCCTGACTAAGTAACACTTGGAAGGACTTTTGCAAATGAACACAAGTTGTGAAAATGCATGGGTTGAAAAGCAAACACTATGATCCCAGGCTGGTGTTTTCCATAAGCATCCTAGTGAACTTTACCTAAAACAGAGCTCTGTATCGCTGAGCTTTGAAAAGTAGAGACAATATCTGTAGTATTATAGTTAAAGAGATGTTTGGAATACGTTATGCTGTTTAGTCCAGCAAGCAGCCTCAGGTTAAGTGATGTGCTATGGGCTGCATCCTGGGGTGAAAGCACAACAGAGGAAATTTCTTTTTCTGTTTTTTACACTGTGACTCGACACTTAGGTGTATTGCATAAAGCAAATTCTGAGCACTGCAGCTTCACTGACTTGGGACCTGACAAACATTTTTTTTTTTTTTAACCTTTTACTTGATTTTTGTCATTGTCTAAGAAGTTAAACGTTCTGTACTATGCAGCTCTTTCCAGATTGCACAGAAAGGCTTGGTTATAGACTTTAGATGAGACTGCTCTTTAACTGCTTGTTTGTGTCCAACTTTTCAAGACAAAAATAATGTGTACCTGAGTTCAGCAGAAATGGTTATGTCTGTCTGATTATATAATCTGTAGAAGCCAAATAATCCAAAGAATGCATGTTTTGATAGACTAAGCATCCAACAAAAGCTTACTTAAAATGAGTCATATCTTTGATTCAAGAGCCACATTAGTTGAAATGAATCAGTCTTCCTCCTGTTGGTATTGGGAAATTTAAGAAGAAAAGCAAAAGAATTGCTGTAATATAACAATACCGTCCATTGTAAGGCACTGCCAGCCAGGCGTGCCAGGCAGCAACCAGCCAGGCCAAATCAGCACTTATTTGTTAATTCCAGGAATTTCTTAAATATTTGAGGGCATTTTCCGGACAGAGCAGTGGTGGTGGATGGTTCTGGCATTATAGTTCATGAAAGCATGATGGATGTCATGTCTGGAAGTGTTCACATTAGGGCACTCATTTCATTACACCTGAAGTGATTGTCCTCCATGCTGTCCCAGCAAGAATGGCAAAATTCCACATAGACAAATGAAGCAAACAGCAATTCTTTCAGCATCCCATCTGGAAGCCAAGTTAAATTTTTTTTTTTTTTTAAATTTTTTTACATCAAGATGTCAAAATTCAAACACAATAGTTTGGATGTGCTCACCTATCAAGTATGTTTCATAGTTAGTACGTCCTTGGTCACTTTTAGCCATAAAGGGAATTTATCTCTATCTTTCTTTATTGCATTGCTTTCCTAGTGCTCTGTATTTGCATTACAGATTTACCAGGTCTTTTGCAAATGCCTCCACTCAGCATACAGACACCTATTCCTTCAAGTGTTTCCCTGCCTTCAGTACATCCCCTTAACTGACAGTTGTTCTCCCATGCCAGGTAAAATCCTCATTTCCTTTATCTCTGTCTTAGCTATTTTTTTTCCTTCTGTTCTTACAATTCAAAGAGTCACTCGTCTTATGAATGAGTGAAATCTGTGGCTCCCTTTACTTAAGAGGCAAAGCATTGCTTCTTGAACAGACTATTTGAGCCATAAACCTATTAATTTATTCATTTTGATTGTGTTGACAAGTGTTTCTGACCTCTATAGTTGCATCCAGACTTTTGCACAAACAGTATTTTAGATTTCTTGGTGCAAACAAGATGGATACACTTCAGTGAGATGCATACACATCAGTCAGATGCATACACATCTGTTCCAACCTTGATATGATAAATTCACACAGGAAATATTTCAATCTAAAGAGCAGTAAAATCCAAGGGGAAAAAAAATCCATGCCTGAGAAGAAAACTATTCAATTTTGTTTTATAGATTATCATTCTGCAGTCATGGTATTTGAACATATCCCAAAAGTTCATTAAGCAGTGTAGCTAATATCTGATATGAATTTATGTTCTTGTTTGGCTTTTGCTTTTCCTTATCCAGCAGTAGAATCTGGTACCCAACTCATACCCTAAATTTTTGTCACCTTGCCTTTTTCAATTCTGTTTCTGGTTTGGTCTGTTTACTTAGCTGTTTCCACTAATTTAGTGGATATAGGACTAGCATGTTTCATAGAAAAAAAAGATACTCAGTGTCCTTAGCAGCAGTCCTTCTGCTCTAATATAAGCAATACTCTCCTTGTCCACATCTTTTTTATTCATCTGGTATTAAGCCAGAACTGCTGTTCTTCAGAACTGGATGCTCATTGTAACTCACCTGGCTGCTGAAAAATTGCCTCCTGCTTAATTTTCCTCCAAAGGCTGATGGAATTTGTGGAGTTTTGCACCCTGTTTCAAGCATTAGTTGAGGACAACTGTTTCCCCACTTAACACTAGCTTGATCCTGTCAGTTATACTTCTCCCTTTCAACCATCAAGTGTAAAAGAAGGTTAAGATTAATTTCTTACCTACCAGCAGTCTGTATTGCCAAGCAAGATACTCAACATAAACACAGTTTTGTTTAAGTTCACAAACTGACTTGACACTGGAGCAATGCATGTTTGTTGACATCAGTTTGGGGAGGGAAGGCCAGTGCAGGGTGACTGCAGAGCTAGCCAAGAATTATGAACACAGTCTGACATAAAATCATAGAATGGTTGGCTTGGAAGGGACACCTAGAGATCACTGAATTCACCCACCCTGCCAAAGCAGGATTACCTAGGGCAGACCGCACAAAAATGCATCCAAGTGAGTTTTGGAAGTCTACAGAGAAGGAGATGCCACAACCTCTCTGAGCAGCCTGATCCAGTGCTCCAGAACCCTCACAGTAAAAAATTATCTCCTCATATTGAGGTGGAACTTCCAGTATTCCAGCTTGAACCCAATGTTCCTTTTCCTGTCACTGGGCACCACCAAGAAGAGACTAACACCTTCATAGTGACACCCACTCCTCAGATATTTAGAGACATTAAGAAGATGCCCTTTCAACCTTCTGAAGACTAAACAGCCCCAGGTTTCTCAGTCTTTCTTCACAGGAGAGGTGTTCAAGTCCTTTAATCATCCTCGTAGCTCTCCTTTGGACTCTCTTCAATAGATCTCTATCTCTCCTAAATTGGGGGGCCCCAAACTAGGTACAGTATTCCACCTGTGATCTCCCCAGGGCAGAGTAAAGGGGGGAGGAGGACCTCCCTAGAGCTGTTGGACACACTTTTCTAGATGCTCTCCAGGATATTATTGTTTGCCACGAGGACATATTGCTGTCGCATGGGTAACTGAGATGTGGGAAACAGTCCCAGGAAAAGTAGTTAAAACTGAGAGCAGCTACAGATTAATATTTTACAAGCATTGAGGAAATAATGAGTATTCTCCCTTAGTAGACTGTTGGCTCAAAAAAAGGTAAGGACTTTTTCTGAATGTGTATGTAGGTCTCAGGCTGGGCAGGCTGTCATGCTCCCTGTTTTTTTTGTGTATTAACCAAACGTGTAAGAAATTAAAACAGTGCAATGAACAGCATTTGCTCTCTTGCAAATGTGAGAGGGTACACGTTCCTGGGGACGTTTCTGACTAGCACCTTATAGTTTCATCTTCAGTCAATAGATGTATGTGTTTTTAATATATAAATACACACATGCACATATGCATCGTTTAAGTAAACAGCTGTGGAAAGGAGGAGAAAGAGTTATAAAAATAAGCACTCTGAACAAGCCAGCTTAGTGTACAACTAAAGGAAACTTTGAAGAAACAGCCCTTCATGAAGGAATAACATTGTTGAAACCATATGTTTTCCATGTACCAGGAGACTGTTTTAATAGTTTACAAATGTATTTAACCACAGAAAGTCTAAAATTAGTCAGTATTTTAAAGGGCTACAGATTGACACAAGTCATTCCACTTAGCAAAGGACTTCTTTTCATCCAGATCCAGTGAATAAATGTATGTGACTGAGCAGGGCAAGGTATCTGAGGGGACTGACATGTCTACAGCTGCTGATTAGAACGGTATGAAACTTCACTGTTAGTTTGCAGTATCTGTTTTCTTCAGGCATGGTGTCTGGTGGGGTGTGTGGTGGCCTAGACCCTAAGTAACCAGAGTTCTGTCCCTGCTCTGCCATTGGTATGCTCAACAATCTTGAATAAAGCATTCCACTTTGTTGTTCTGGTTTTGCCCTTGCAAAATAGGAAATCTCTTTTGTAAACTGCTTTGAGAGCTACTGAATGGTGCTAGCTATGAGCTTCACCAGTCTTCTCACCCAGAGTTCAGTAACATAAAGCAAAACTTATGTGAGTATTTTAGGGCCTCCAGGGTTTGTGGCTGAAGTTGTGCAGAACCTTGAATACGGTTTAACAGTTCCAGGGTTAGTTTGAGATGGGTCCCCCAGAACTAACAAGGTTTATGAACCTCAGAAAATCCTTCCTTGTCTGATCAGAATGATGGATTAGTAATGAAATCAACATCTTCTGCTGAGCTGCAAAGGTTTTACAAGCCTGTGCAATGGTGTGAGCACCAAAGCTTAGCTCTCTTCTGCCAGTGCTCAAATGCCAGCTCTGCTCTGTTGCGCACCCTGTCCGTTCTTCTGTTCATCCCTAGGCGGACTTCATCCCAGATGGCTTCATTCTTAATTGATTCTGGACTGTATATGACCACAGCTGAGGCATGCATAATGATGTCACCTTCTTCTGTCACATCAAAGGCCTCTATTGAACACAGCCTGTGTTTCTGCATCCGTGATACTGTGTTCTCAAGTGTAGCTTTTGCCCCATTGATCCAGCTGGACATATTTCTTGTCACAACAGATATTTTCATTGTGGTTTAAGCTATTTACTGAGAGAACCATGTCACAGAGCTACCTGACAATGTCAGTCATTGAACAGCATTTAGGCATGCTTTCCTGCTTGCTGCTTTATGATTACTTGACACGTTTTCATCCCAGTGGCTCATGGCTTTCAAGTTTGTAAGGATCTAATTTTTCTTCTGGATAGCCCTTGGCCAGAGCAAGCTTAAGAAAAGAAGATATACTTAGAAGAAGCGAGGAAGGTGGGTTTGGTCCTCAATAGGCAGTTCTGGTGGTTTACCAGAAATCTGAATGAAATTTTTCTTTTTTTTCTTTTTTCTTTTATTTCCCCCTGGTGAAAATGCATTAATACAAACTAACATGCAAGCAGAAAAACCTTACTAGACTTTCTGTGTTACTAGAAAGCCTACCCAGGTGTTTTGTTTAAAATGTGGTCAAAAAGAATCTAAGAAAAAAAGGCTTTATTAGCTCCTTTAATAAAGTATTCCCTTCATGGTCTGTCCAAAATGGTCACATGGTAAACACTGAACAAAAATTTGAAATGTTAAAGGGATAAAACTCTTCAGGGAATAAATTATTTTTACAACTGGCCAATATAAAATAATACAGTACAAGTCTCTTAAAGTAGTAATTGATAAAGGAATAAAACTGCTAAAAGAGTATATTTTTCATTCGCTGGATCTAACCGTATAATAGCACTCATCTCTGGGGGCCTTTGGAACAGGCACAAAAATGAACGTAACTTAAAATTGACATGAATGATCTTTCATGAGATCTGTGCTACCTGCTGCCTACTGTCAACAGCCATGTTACTGCAGCAAGCCTACTCACTCATCCCCTCAGTACTTTACCATTCTGAGCCTTTTTTCTCATCCGGATGTTAAGTAGATAATTCCCAAGACGTCCCTATTACATGAAAAAGAATTATTCTTCCAGGCTGAAACTTGGGGAAACTGAGATGCAAAGAGGATCAAGCCTTTTCCCAGGGTCAGATTGGATTGTTCTATCATGTAATGTGGCTGTAATGGGCCAGAGTGCTGGATGAAAATGTGCTATAATAAAACTTTTTAATTTGAGGTTCACTGGATACTGTGAAACATGATTACAGCCATGTTGGTACCACATCCTTTGGCTTCCCACGGTGTGCCCCAGAATCTCAGTATTGAAACCAAGTATCAGTTTTGTATTAATAACTGGTTAATTAAAGAGCTTTTACAATGTGTTATAGAGCTATGTGAGTGGGCTTCAAAGGCAGATCTCACATGGGCAAAAAGAGGGTATCCCAAGAGGGAGAAATTTCTCCCACCATGTGGCTATAGTGTGAATCTTGCTTGCCTTAGAAATGGGTCTGACCCAGAAACTTTTAAAACTTTCATTGAGTAAAAGAAAATCATTTTTTTCATTAGGCAGCTGCATTCAGAATGATTCTTGGTTGAGAAGAGTGGAAAGAAAGTGGAGACATGGAAGAATGCATACAAATGGCATTTCATTTATTCTTATGTCTTGGTGGGTCTTTGAGAGGCCAAGTGTTTTCTAGCTCGTGCAGGCTTCATCCAGTAGTGTATCCTCCCTGAGGTCTCTTTCTGTTTTTCCATCCTCTATTCAGACTGCCTGATCCTGCAAAACTAGTTTGTTCTTCTTGAGATTGGTTGCACTGAAGCAATTGTATAGAATTAAGCTTTTGTAGTGTGTCCATCAACTAGTTTTGGTTTTGCTGGCACTTCCATCCCACCTCCTGCAAGTTCATTCTCCATTAGTTTTATTGGAAGTAAACCCAAAAGCTTTTATCTGAATAGTCTTAAGTATATTTTTTTAACTGATTCCTTCTTTCTATTAAAGTTACGAAACTACCTTCTTTTTACAGTACTTCCTTATAAAGCTATTGTCTCAAGTGTACTACATTTTAAAGACATTTGAAATGTAGAAATGGATCTGCATTTTACAGCATTTTTGGTTTTCCTACTCCCTGAAAAAAAAAAATAGCTGCGTTTTTTGTTTTGTTTTATTTTAATTATTTTGTTGCATTGATTGTTTAGTTCTAGAGCAGAATGCAAGAAACTTTGGATAAAACCAGTAGAAGGTAAAGTTGCCTTGGCAAAGCCTGTGCCTGCATCATGGAATATATTCTCCCAGCCTGGAAAACAGACTGCATTAATTCTGGAATAGTAGCATGTTTTTATCAACAGTACAGAGACAGTTTCTCTTTATAATCCACAGTATTGGTTACAGTTTTCTCTAATTCTTGTAGGATAGAAATTGTTAGACTTTAAGACCTGGGGGAATGAAATTTAAAAAATAAAATTAAAAAGAGATAGAAAAAAAAAAAGCTTTTTTTTTTTTTTAATGTGATTTTAAGCATACAGAAAGAAATTAGGAAAGAGAGAATGAGAATAAATTGCAGAATTCCTAACATAGTAATATATTTTGTACCTACCTCACTTCAGAATGACCCAAATGAATGTTGTTTAAACTTAGCTTATTTTGTAGAGATCCTTGAGAGCCTGGTAATAAATCAAATGCCAAACAAGTTAGTTTGGTAGTTTCAAAACAGTACGTATACATAATGTACATAGATCGAATATCACTTCTGAATCAACCTCACTATTTTTCTCAGTTGAGATCTGTCTCCATTCTCATGGAAACCAACCACTGATTGACAGTAATGCTGTGAACTTCCACTTATTAGCTAATGCGTTTTTACTGACTTTTCATGAAAATAGGAGCTGAGCGGAGCATTATGGAATATTCATAGAACAGAATTCCAGAGAGAGAGGTCTCAGGGTCAGGAGGAGGGAGGGAATGGGAGACAGATGCCAAATTGCCTGTAGAGAGTCCAAGCATGTGTTTTTGTTTGTAACAATGATGCACATGGATTTTGTGAGTGCAATTATTTGCTTTTGCCTTTGAAAGTTTCACCATAAATCTGTTTCTCAATCTCCCTTCATTTCTGACCCAAATTAACCTCTTCTCCATACAGTTCTGTTACTTAACCTCGGTTTCTCTTGGGAATATCCATGCACCACCATGATGTAGGTGTTCTCTCCTGAATTTTAGAGATAACTAAATTCAGATCTGTTTCTGGACAGATTTAACTCACTATGTATTTCTGTCTTTTCATTATCTTCATGCACTGGATTTTATATTTCTCTGAGTCACTGCAATGAGCAACACCACATGAGTGAAAAAAAAAATAAACCACTAGTCCTTTATTTTTGGTCTCTGCCTACCATCCAGCTTTAAGCAAAGGCTTTCAATCTGTAAGTAGCTGAAAAGTTAGACCTGAAGTATTTGAATATCCATTTAAGGTACCGTGACACTTTCCTTTTAATCTATCAAACACTTAAAAATCTGATTTCTCTTGTTCTAGCAATAGCTTGTCTTATTTGAATGACACCTTGGGTCTAATGAAGCTGACTGCAGGTGACTCACAGCTAACTGTGCAACAGATGGGAGGTGAAAGCTTTTAGCAGTCATGCACCTCCAAGTGGGAATTCCCAGCCTGTAGTATCTGTGACATTGATACTGCACTGTTTTCCCGTGTCAGACTCAGGGTTTATTGTGGACCTGACAGGTACAAAGTCACATAAGCTACGTCTTGCCTTAGAGTGTTTCAGAGAAAAGGGATTTAAGCATGCTAGCATTCATTAGTTTTCTTTAGGAAATGGGCCAAAAGTTACATCTCAATAATCTTGTACTCCCAGGGAGCTTCTGTCTAACTTTGGCCTATTTCTGGGGTTGTATGCTGGCAAGTGTGCTTCAGCTTGCTAGATGAAGATCTATCAATTAAATCTAGCAATTAGATCTAGCAGTTAAATTCTAGTGCTAGTTGTGCAGCATCCATCTGAACAAAGTATGCACTGGTTCTAAATGTAGTCATAAGTTACCAAGAAAAGTATCAGAATCACAGAATCATAGAATGGTCTAGGTTGGAAGAGACCTCAAAGATCATCCAGTTCCAAGCCCCCGCCACAGGCAGGGACACCTCCCACTAGATCAGTATGCTCAAGACCTCATTGAGCCTGGCCTTGAACACATCCAGGGAGGGAGCAGACACAACCTCCCTGGGCAACCTGTTCCAGTGCCTCACCACCCTCACTGTGAAGAATTTCTTCCTAACATCCCATTCAAATCTCTCCTCCGCCAATTTGAACCCATTCCCCCTCGTCCTGTCATTACAAGACCTTGTGAACAGCCCCTCCTCAGCCCTCCTGTAGGCCCCCCTCAGACACTGGTAGGCTGCTATAAGGTCTCCCCGAAGCCTTCTCTTCTCCAGGCTGAAAAGCCCCAACTCTCTCAGCCTGTCCTCATAGCAGAGGTGCTCCAGCCCTCTGATCATCTTCGTGGCCCTCCTCTGGACTCTCTCCAACAGTTCCATGTCCTTCTTGTGCTGGGGGCTCCAGAACTGCACACATTACTCCAGGTGGGGTCTGACAAGAGCAGAGTAAAGGGGGAGAATCACCTCCCTTGCCCTGCTGGTAATGCCTCTCTTAATGCAGCCCAGGACACGGTTGGCTGTCTGAGCTGCGTGTGCAAAATACAGAGATGGATCATACTATGTACAAAGTCAGGAACTTGCTGTGCCCTCTCCTAGAAAGAGAAGCTCTTTGATCACTTAGGAGCTTGTTTTGGGGAGAAATATCATGCTGCCTCAAATTTTCCTCAGGTTCTTGAGACACATGTCCTGTGGTATGTCCTGCAACATGTAGAACTGATGCTGCCAGAGTAAGAGCTGTGGAGTAGCTCACAAATGTAAGCCTTGCAGTGCTGGTTTAGTGGAGAAAGGTCAGATGGGTTGGCAAAGTTTCATGACTTCTGGTGTGCTGCCCGCAGTGGTTTGAAGTAACTGCAGCCTGCATAAGTTCTGCCAAGGCTGAGTGGTAGACTCACATGGGATGCAACCAATTAAATAGGGTTGGTCACTTGGGATAGCTGCTCTGTATGGATGCCCACTGTCCTAAAGGCACCATGAACTTAGCAGGTTCAAGGCAGGAGCTCTCTGCAGTGCTGTTTATCAAGAAATCCATTCTTTTGAGCTACAGGTGTGTATGTGGGCCCTCGAAACAGAAGTAATGTAAGTGCATATGTATTTTTTTTATTTTATTTTATATGGGGCAAAGTCGCCTGAAGCCTGTTTATTAGTTAATAACCCCCTCCAGGTTACCATCTCTAATCTTGTAATGAAATTGAGTTAATAAATCCAAGATATTATTAAATAAAGTAAGTATTTAATATTACTTGTCCTCTTTGAATCCAAGTTGCAATACAACAGAATTTCATTTTATAAATAACACCTTTCGTGCTAGCACCACAGGGCATGATTCAAAAGAATCTAAATAGAACATGAATGCTGTAATCAAATGCAGACCCCAGGAAGGCAGATTAAAAAGGCATGTTGCTGGTTAGCACAGCAGACAGGGCAAGTATAGCGGGTCGCAGCAGAAAAGCTAGTTACAAAAACAAGGGCACAATCAAATGAAAATTGTTTGCTTGCCCACTCCAAACCAAGGCTGACTGCTTCTGTGTCCCTGACCTATTTTTTTTAATAAAGGAAGATTTTGAGAGGTTGTTACATTTTAATTGCTTTGTACTAGGCAAGGAAACAACAAAAATCTCAACTCTGTGTTTTCATCTGGAGGACACTGGGAGAATCTCTGTTTATAGATAGACGCACTCCATCTGGAAAAGACTTTCCTACTAGGTTTATCTTATCTCTCTGTTTACCTCATCTGTTTGCACCCACTGCCAAAGGCCATGTATCTCCTATATAGGGGAACATACAGCAGAGGGGAAAGCTGCAGGGAACTGCCATGAAGCTTGCCTTGCAAACATCCTCCAAGAGTTCAGTGCTGAAGGCAGGACTGACAGGAACAGATGATACTAGTCTCCAAAGCCTGTGAAGCCCAGGATCCAGAGGCAGCCTTGTCATGCTATGACTCCCCTTGTAGTGCTGCCTGGCCTGCTGCATGTACCTGGCTCTCCTGCCTGTGCCGTTTTGCTATCTTTCCCTATCGGTGGTGCCACTAAGGTGGAGTGGAGGTTAATGGAGCAAAAGGTGGAATTAACCTCCATGTGCTTATCTACAGCTGCTCCAAAGGTCTGGTTGCAGCACAGAGACTTAACTGCATGGAGGGATACATAGAGAGGAGGAGATAAAAGTCAGGGTCTTTAAATACCCACCTCTGCTGTGTTTCTTCCCTCTTTCTTGGGCAAGATGGGGGGAGAGCATCAGCCTTTATAAGGCTTGTCCTCTCTAGACTGATATAAGACAGGCAGAGAAACCCGTAGACTGTACTGTTGTTTTTAACAGGATTCTGTTTAGTTCTGCATTTTGTGTGTATACATATGTAGAATTGCAGCCAAAAACTTTAAGTCTTTTAGTTCAAGGGCTAACATCCAAGTCAGGAAGTGGAAATAAACCTCTGATATTTTATTCCTATATATGTGTGTGTTTATACATTTATATTTGTGTGTGCAAAACTGCAATGAGTGTTGCAAAATGTTGTATGGGGAAAAGTGTGTGTTTTAATTAGTACCACCTCCGAGGCTCCCAGTTATTTGAATATAGGTCCCAAGAAGGAGGAATCTTAGTACAGTTGCCTCACCAAGCTACGTAAACAAAATATTTCTTTAGGTAGTCTGTTGCTTTTACTTTAACAGGTAGGATCAAACTAGCTTACTGCAAATAATGGAACACAAAACCTGGTCTGCAAACAGTATCACAGAAAGAAAAAGAAAATAAACCTTCCAGATTGGTCTGCTGTACTCAAGGTAAATGAAATATTTAGTGGTGGCAGCAGCAAAAAAAATGAAATATGAGATCCTGTATCCCAAGTTATTAGTGACTTGCTAAAAGACAGGCTGAAACGTGCCTTTGCCAAATTAAAACTTTGAAAAAGGGCACAAATGGGAAATGTCAAAATAAAAAATCGGAGGAAAGTGATTGTCCTCCCGGCTCTTATTATTTTTCAGTTCTGGGGATGTGGCTACTGTTAACAGTAGTGAAACAGGGATGGCACAATTCACTCTGCTGAAATCTGTAACGGAAATGCTCTGTCCTGACAGGCAGACAATTGGAATTTGCTGAGAATTTGATCATAATTGTGTGATCTATTCACTGTATTGGGGGGGTGTGTGGTGTTTGTTTAGTCTAATTTTCAGGAACTTGATAGCATTATTTTGTTTAGATATAAGATTTTGCTTGTTTCTCCACTCCCTGGTTTTACAGTGCCATCCCTAATGCTTAATGATACTAAATAATAGGAATGCCAGAGTGCTTTATTTTGATACCTGGATTGTTTAGCAAATGATTTCTTAAACATGTGGGCCATATACTGCCATCACTTCCATCTATGTAAGTCCCTTAAAGACAACTGAGGTCTTGGGAATCTAAGGTGAGTTGATTCAGCCTGCTTAGAAATGTTGAAAATTTTCCTTGGCATGGACAGGAATTATTTTTTCAAATTATTTTCCGTTATTGTTTGCATGCCACTCTGTTCTCTGAGCACTTGGCTCTCTGGACATCTCTAAGGTTTCACCTGAAAGAGGTAAAATTTGTCTCCCTTTTTGTAAGTATTTCAGACAGTTCTAGTAAACATGCAGGTAGTAAGAGGTGAAGAAAGAGCTGATCTATAAATGAGGAAAGGGCTTCTTAGTGAAGTCAATCAGCCAACAGCTTCACTCAGTTGCCTGAAGTCCTCTCAGGCTTAGGGCCTCGTTAGTATCAACATATATGACTTAGCTGGCCAGATTTAGAATTTGCTAATTAGTGTGGTAAAATCAATTCCTCTCTTGCCCCCAGTTTGCCTGGTGCTGTATTGCTGATGTCACTTCTACTGCTCTGTCTTAAAATTCTTTTAAAAATGCTTCCTCCTTTTATTAAGATCACCTTGATATTGTGGCTCTAGAATGGCTTTATAATGGTAGCTTCCCCAAAATATCTGAGCTTAAAGAAGCTGTGATTTACTATGAATTTTTCTTTAACAGCTCCCAGCTTTAATTTTCAACCATACTTTCAATCTTATGCTCGTCTCTGCCTTATCCACCTGCATCACAGACTAAGGGTTGCTAACAGGAGTCTTTGACAGCATTGTGTCACCAGCAAGAACAGACAGATGTAAACCCAATTAGATTTAAAAAAAAAATCATTTGTGTCTTGTGACTATGATATTCCTCAGGAATTCAACAGATTAGGCACTTTCTTTGAGAACTGGGAAGCTGAGTTTTGGGATAAGCATTATATGCATTTGTCATTCTTGCTCTGTTTCAAAAAAGAAGAATCTCATCTAAACTAACTACAGATTGAGAATGCCAGGACATTTCCAGTCATCTCGTGATCTTTTAGCCTTTTGGCATACTTCTTCTCAGAAGCAGGTCTCTTCTGCTGTATTTTGCTTTTCCTAGTCATGACCCAAAACCGTCACATAGTCAGACACTTCAGTTCTCATCAGCAATCTGTGATCTTCTAATGCTACACATGCGAGGCAGGTTTAATAAGCTCCCTAATAATGACTTGTAGCATACTGGTTTCTCACAGGCTTAAGCCATCCCCCATTCTAGGTCTCCAAATGTGCTTGATAAATTATTTGAATTACTCTTTCAATTGCCATCTGTAGTTCCTCATAAAGAGCCTGCTATTTGCCGTGTGTTGTGCCAAATCATGCAGTAGTTTTTTTTTTGCAAAGCCAGGGACTGTACTGAAATCTCCAGACTCACCTCTCTTGTGAGCTTCGGTAGGATAACATGAGCTTTACATAGTCTACAGTTGCAGTCTTGTGAGGTGAGAATGAAGGCACTGGAACTCCCTCCGATAAATCTGAAATATTATGGGGAGGTACACAAGAGAAAAGAATTCCATGTACCTCATGGTTATGGATACATACGTAAGAATATTCTTATAAATATGCATCATGAAATGCATTAAATGATTATATTATGCATGAATAAATATATAGATGCAGATCTACACAGACACATATACATACTGTAACCCTCTCCTCCTTCCTCTTGCCTTTAACTTCCTCTGTGAATGTGTCCTAATAGCAGAACGATGACCAGCTCTAAAGAAATTGGAATAGTGACATCTGCTGAATTTGGACAGTTTAGTTTGTCTACGGGGAAATTGCATGAACTTCCCAATTATTCTTTTTTTTTAAGTTCTTCTTACCCTCCTCCTCCTCCTCCTCTTCCCCCTCCCGCCCTTCCCCCTCTCCACCCCCCCAGTAAGGGAGGGTAGCTTCAGGAGACATGGCTGCTTTTCTTGCTTTCTGGTGTGGTGTAAAGTTTTCCGTCAAGAGACAATAATGTACATTCCTCTGGCAGGACGGGATGGATTTTTTTGTTTCTCTTGCTGTTGTTTATTTATAAGACGTTTCCTCTTGCTTAGTGGAAGTTTGATCGTAAGAGGCTCCAGTGATTTTCCTTCCCACCTCTCCCCTCCCTAATTTCTCTGCCTCGGCACTCACTCTGGAACAGAGCGAACTCAAAAAGCCCATCGGCGCAGGGCGCGCTTCGCAGCCAAGCCCTGCCACTCTCCAGAGACTGTGAGGTGATTCTCCTTCGTCACCGCTTGGACCAGGAACCACAGCCCTGGTGAGTGGTGAGCTCCCAGAATTTGATGTGTCAAGGCTTCTATTCTCGGGGCTGCCACGGCGAAGCAGGAAATAAAGGGTTTTTCTGTGGTGTTTTGCCTTTTTTTTTTTTTTCTTTTTTTTTTT
>VWZI01001238.1:449026-470681 GCA_013396835.1 Psilopogon haemacephalus
TTCCTTTTGTGTCTATATGGGGAATTTGAATCAGGAAAAAAAACAAACGTGCTTTGGAGAACTTCATACACAAAACAACATCTAGGTTACTTCCAGCTGTTGGGTAGGGAATTTGAGGCACAGAAAGCTGCAGTGATTTGCTCATGGCTGCATGGGAAAGCCGGCAAAAGAAAAAGCTGCAGGTTCAGAATACTCAGGGTCTTCTCTTGTCCTCTCCTGCTCTGCTGAAATGTATAATTTCTGTTAATCTTTTACCGCCGTAGTGCTAAAGAAGATCAGGGCAGTGTGTGGGCTGTTCCATTCATCCTTCATCATCTCCCATATTATCTGTCTCGGAAGAAATGCATAATTTCTTGACTAACATTTTCTACTCTTAACAAAGTAGACATATAAGAAACACAGAATAGCAGTCAAAATATTTATATTTTGTGGTATTACCCTGTTCTTTGAAACGTATCTCTGGCAAAAGACAAGGTGTTTAATGGCACCAAGATATCTCACATGGAGTATTAACTACGAAGCGTTTTTCTCACCCCTGTCTTGCTTTTGAGTTGGATTAACTCAGCAGGTGCATCAATAAGCATGTCTCCCTGAAACCCCCGGGAGACAGCTCCTTTCCAAATGCTGCTGGTCACCTGTGACATACGAGAAGTAGCATCACCTTTTACCTGGTTTCATGGCCAGTGTAAAGCATGAGGACGGCAGATAAAGGCTAATGCTGAATGATCTTTCACTGGAGCTATCAGAGGCTTTGACAGAGCTCAGTATCAGATCACATCCAGTTGAAGTATTTGCTGTTTCTTATAACCAATACTTGGTTTTACTACCCAGCAGTTTTTGCAAATATTTTTGTTAGTTGTGATCTGTGTGGGGTTCTCAGTCCCTCCCCTGTTCCACTTTCAGCCTGAAGTTTGGCTAAGCCTGAAAACTTCAAACAGAAAATAGACAAAGTCTAGTATTGTGTTAGAACCATTAAAAAAAACCTTTTTTTTCCCTTTTCATATAGAAAACCATAAGTTAACCACTGAGCTTTTTCAGCACTGAGCAGCAAAGCTTAGTGCTTTCTCTTCATTCCCTGGTGCTGTGGAACCTCTCTTACAATCTCAACTAATCAGCAGCTCTTAACAAAACCCACAATTAAGTTGGCTGATCCCTGGGGAAAGAGTCTTACATACACAGAGAAATAACCTTTACATACATCAAAGCTACAGTCCATATACATCAAATCCCCAATCCAAATGGTCCCAGCTTTTGACTAAATGGATGTTAAGATCCCGTCTTGGCTGTTGCATCACCTTTCTGCAGTGTACTCAAAGCGGCTGACAGATCAGAACATCCCAAACTTTCAGGCAGTTCACATCACAGATAGAAACATAATGGGTTTTTTTTTTTCTTTTCTCTAAACGGGCTATACTGAACGCCCACACACACTTTTGGGTCTGATCTTTGAAGCTTATCTCTGATTTACTTTCTCCCTCCAGGCAGTGTAAGTCTGAAAGACATAAGTACTTCTGAAATGGAAAGTTCTCAAAGCACAGTGCTAAATGTCTGAAACTTCAAACTTCTGCCTGTATAACACTTGTTCTCTGGATATACTGAAGTCAAGGGCTGTCACTCTGGCTGCTTTCACCAAGAAGGCAAAACAATGTTTAATCTCTTTTTTAAGAGGCTCTGGGTTGCACTAAACCTCTCAATGTTTAAATTATTTAATTAATGTATTTATTCTGCAAGTCTCCGTGGTAGCAAGGGAACTTGTCTTTGCTGGTATTTTTGTACAGCAATATGGAGAAAATCAGCAGTCTTTCTTATGGTATAAGCTCCTTATTGACTGTAGTCCAAGGTTATAATGCTTTGTCTATGGTATAAAAGTCATTAGGGAGAAAATCTTGAATTTCAGATCATATTATAATTGCCTGTTTAAATGCTCTGGGATGGTAAAATGGTAAATTGTCTCAGTATCTTTGTCTATCGTGTAATAGTTTACCACTGTTGCTTTAAAAAATGGAAATTAATACATATGGTTGTTCTTTTATAGATGCACTGTTTGCACTTCTAGCAGTAGCTGTTTTAGTTACAGCATCCCTTCCAGCTAGTAATCTTGAAGCATTTTACGTGCTCTTCTGAATTTAACCTCCTTCTTTTACCCGTAGATGAAGTGAGAAAGGTGTTGTTTCTTGCCTGACAAGAGCAAAGTGAAAATAGTTGGTTTTGCTTATGTTGAAACCCCCAGTTTACACTTTTGTAGATGATATGATATATATTTGTGTAGCAAAATCAAAACCACTGTTTTCTGCACAACAGTGCACTTTTATTTTATTTTTTTTTAAATGTGATGTACTTGTTGTTCCGTGACTGTTAACTGCATCAGACAAGAACAAAGCACAGAACAGTATGTAACTGTAAAGATAAATAGATTCAAAGGTACTGGAATACTTCAGAAGTACAAGAACTTGAGCTATATCTAGAGATAATTTTTACAGTAAAAGTTCATAAAAGCAAGTGCCTTGTTTTGAGTACATTGCCCATCTTAAGGTATTCTGGGTTTTTCCCAGAATATTTTATATTCTAAGCTTATCTTTTCCACAAGTTGAACAACAACTTGTTTTCCAGGGTCACAACACTGAAACAGCACTGATTTCCCTTTCTGTAAATTAGAAAAGAAAGTGAAACTTGAGTTTGAATTGAATCATATAACAGGGAAGGCTATGAAAGTAAAAGGTATCTGAAAGTTAGTGAGGTAAAGCAGGCAATAACCATAGATGGCAAATTGTCTGTTGCAGAGTTGCATTGCGACATGGAACCTTTGAACGGTTAAGCTATGTCATCAGCTAAAGAATAAATAAATAACAAGGTAGACAAACAGTAAAATAAAGGTTTTTCTCCTGGTCCTGAGCTGGGAAGGGTAATAAGAATGAAGGGAAATGGAATAAGCTGCAGGAGCCCTTAATCTGCATCCCAGATCCACACTGTGTGATCTGTACCTCTATCTGCATCTCACTTACCCACCTGTAAAATAGAAATATTTTATCCTGCCCTCAGAAGGCTACTAGAAAAGAAAACTTGATCAGATTTAGCCAGGCTCAGGCATGCTTGAAAAAAACCCTGTAAATATAGCACATAGATCCCCCGGTTGCTGCCTTGTTTGCTTTTTCCCCTCTGTGCATGCTTCTTGTTCCTGCAGCCGAGGCGAGTTCCAGAGCTAGCATGGGTCTGTGCTGCTGGCAAAACAAAGCAGGTACAAATTATGGTGGAAATGCAATAGCTGGTGCTTGGAGGCGGTGGAGTGCCCAGTTCACCTCAGGGTATATGTCTGCATTCACAAAACACGGCTGTCACGCACACCCTGATTCATTAGATGTGTTATCCAGCAAACAAGAAGCCTAATCATATTTTAGCAGGAACATTCTTATGATAAACTCTGCTTTAGTGAAACTCCTCACATAGTGCAATTTCTCCCGGCCGTGTATATTACATGGTGAAGAAAAGCTACCCCGCTGCGTATCAGAAGGCTGTAATTTCATTTAGGGGTTCTATTGACATCATAAACTGCAAGAGCAGAGCTCAAGTGGCTATTTAAGTCATAGGAACTTCAGACTGAAATTACTGCCAGGCAGCAACCGACCCTCCCACCACGGGCCCCTGTGTATGTACTTTGTGTTTTCATCTCTCTGCCTATAAATAATAAATCTCTTCAGTGGCTTCAGAAGAGAATGGTTCCAAAATACCAGTGTTATCCACCACCCTCACCATTAGGAGCACCTTCCTGACAGGCAGGGAATGGAGCTGGAGTTCCAAGCCAAAGTTGGACTATGGCTCTACTCTGGCTCGAGGGGCACTGTCTGGCTGTGAGCAGCAGAAGGTGAATGTGCTTGTGCTCGCTGGTGAGGCAGTTTGTTGCCATCATAGCAGGCATACCTGACCTTTCCCACTCGTAAGCAGTAGATAGTGGCCCTGGCACATGGGAAGATAAATGCACTGTGCCACCTGTGATGCACCAGGCTACAGCCTATCTCCTATTTATACTGCATTTCACTGAAATTGCTCACTGCAGCCCCAGCACTGCCCTGCTGCTGGGAGAGGTCCTGGCACTTCCCCAGGTCCATGCCTGGGAAAGCAGAAATGGACTTCTCCTCAGCGGGACCAAAGCAAAAGAAATATCTTTTTTTTTTTTTTTTTTTTTTTTTTTTTTTTTNAATTTTAGGTAATGCACAAAGCAGAAATTGCACTAACAGAAGGTCACAGATTTAATCCGTATGAGCTTGCTTCAAGAAAAGAGTGAAGTCAGGGAGCGTTTGCTCTTTATCAGGAAAGTGAGGTTAACCATTCGTTAGAGCTTTCCATGGAGCCTCGAATTTAAGCCAGGCAAAGGAATAAACTTTCAGTAGACAAAGAAGAAGACTCATTAGTTTCGTGTGCTGTAGCTTTTGAATTTGACTATGTGAAAACTTCTCCAAATAATGGGAATGAATTATTTTTTGTACTCAGTGTTTCTGAGAACGTGGGGTGCAAGATAGATGTTAAATTACTGGTGGTAACAGAATTAATACTTATTTTCTCTGAACCAGTTTGTCCTTTCTTACATTTCATCTAGCAGAACGATGGTTCACCATGGTAAATTTTAAAAAGCACTCAGTGATATTATTAGTGTTTCCATTCTTTATAAAGGAAACTTTATTTTGCTTTTAGACCTAGCTTTGTCCTGGAAAATCAATTAAATTGTTGCCTCTCCTTTTTAAATGCCACCAGTTTGTGATTTCTGAGACCGTGGTAGGGCTTAAATGAAACAGCAGCTTTGAAATTAAATAAACAAGGTTTATGTAGTTATTAGACGTGGCAGTCTGCAGTAGCAGGGCAGAGTTTTCTGGTTTGAAGGTAAGCTGTTCATGCTTGCATTTCCTCTGACTGTGAGCAATAAACTTCACTTCTGAGTCTGGAGAGGCAGTTATCCTAGAGAATGCACTTTCAGTATTCTGTGAGAGCATCTCACACAGTATAATGGGAGAAGCAAAATTAGAACTCTGTGTTGCTGATTCAAGGAGAGGCTAGAGGTGCAAGTGTCAGTACCATCTCTGCTCCTGTGCAGAAAAGCTCTAGCCAGGTCTTTTTGTGCCACTCGTTACCCACTTCCCTCTGCTTTATGGACTTCTGAACCTTGTTATGACTGAAGTGACTATGGTGACTGTGTGCATACTGCAAGTGTGAAAAAAATGAAGTCCACAAGCTGTGGGTGACAGCAGATCACACAATACAGTGAAATCAAAATAGAATGTTATATGCCAAGACATGGAGTTCTCATGGTCCTTATCTCTGTATGGAATAACTGGAAGTGGTTACAGCTTCCTTCATTTAGTATAACTGAATGTATCAAGGGCTGGGTATCTTCAGTGAGATACTGACTGCTTGATGGCATGCATCCTAATTTCAGGATGTGATGTCCTGGCACGAAGATAGCGTAGCCTTTTGTCCCACTGAGTCTTGAGTGCCTGAAATCTAAAGCTATGTTACTGTATTGGTGTCTGTCCAACAAAGATGTGTGTTCTACTTGTACCATGTGGAAAAATGAATAAAATATCTAAAGTTAAAAAACAATCCATAAACACCATATGCACATACATACTGCATGCACAACTTCTCTTTGAAAATATTACAATGGGACACCCTTCCAGATTCTGGTTGTAAAAGACTGTAACTTAATTTCTTGTACAGGTTTTCAGTCAAAAAATAACTGCAACAGAGTCTGTTTCTTTCAAATCAGCAAAAGTGTAATAGAATGGAGAGTGATCTTTAAAAGGAAATATCAATCTGTCTGTCTAACAGACAGTGCTTATAAAGATACCAACCCCTCAACTTTTACTTGCCAAAAACTAATTCGCACTTGGGGATACTGAGGGAGAAACTGGTGAGGTGTCTAATCTAATGCCATGCCCTGATGGAGTCAGGCTCTTGAGTCTCCTGATTTAGCTGCTTTGGTTAACTTGCCAGAAGAGCTGATGTAGCCTGCATGTGGACATGGGAGTGGAAGGCTCTGCAGGTTCCTTAGTCATGTGGAGATGAAGCTTGCTGCTTCAGAGCCTGTCTGAGCAATATGTGGTCATAGGTGAGAAAAGGGGTTGTTCCTAGCTGTGGAGCGTCAAACTTCTTGTGGCGTGTGTCTTCTGAGGGTGGCATCATTATTTCTGCTGAATGCCTGGCTCACAAAAAAAAATGAAGAGCTTTGAGTGCTGGTTTTGGTACCATCTCCTGTTTGCTACAGTAGTACCATAGTTTGTTTTTCTGGCATGACACTGCAATGGTCATTCTAAAATTGGAGAGGAGCTGTGGTGCTGAGTTAGGAAGGAAATTAAGGATTTTGCTGCAAGAGGGAAAGAACAAAAAATATCTAATGTGCTCTTTCTTCCCAACTCTGAGATCTGCATCTGAGTTTAATATTAGAGAGGATCACTGAGAATAACTGTGATTGGCATTTTTTACTGTCTAATGACTTAAAATGGCCTGTGATGTATTAAGCTCGGCAGTGTCACTCCACAGTGTCACCAGAGTGAGGAGTGCTGGTGATACCGCTTGATCTATATTACTGCTATCAGCTTGTGATAGTCTGCCATGCAAGGAATGCTACAGCTGGTTTTACTTTAGAAATATTTTATCAATGAGACTTGATACTCCATAAAATTGACTGCTCTGTAGAACAAAGACACAAGTACATGGGTAACCAGAGTCCTTGGCTGTGTTTGGATGTGGTTTTGCATACTTTTGTGGGCAAAAGGTGTATACTTGACAAGAGGAAGGCTAATTCTTCTCCGTTGATCAGTGGAAGGCAGAAGGTTTAGTGAGAAGATATCAGACGGGCTTGAATGAATTTTGTAGTTCTGAATGTATCTAGGAAATAGAGCTGAATGATGTATAGAGAACTCCTCTGTCAGTGTGGAAAATTAGAGATTTGAACAAGATGAGTTTAATACTGGAATGAAAAGGGAAGAAGTTTATGATTAATAGATTCTGGTAGAGACTGCATACTTAAGTACAATTTTGGAGGCTTAGGAAATGATCCTTGGGTAGATGTGGGTCTGAAGGCTTAAGGGGAGAGGAGTGGCCCCACAGGAAACCCCAGCTGGTTTGTCTCTCCTCAAAGACTCAAAAGTTTTACACAACAGACATAAAATAGAAGAGGTAAATCTTCAATTTCAGAAATTCAGAGCATCTACTAAAATACTCTACAAGGTTGAAAAGATGAATCAGGAATAAAATGCTTGTTGAGCTGAAGCAGGCTTTTGGTTCATCTCATCATTCTACACCCAAACTGACTACAATTAGTTGTTTCAGGGCAACACATGTCCTTTCTGGCTCTACTGCATCTATTCAGCTGAGCAATGCTGAATGCTGAACATGGAGGCCAGGTTTTCTCGCCCTCCATCCCGAAACATCAGTTTGTTAACTCATAAATGGCAAAATATGCAGATAGAAGAAATTTGTCTCATCTTACATGGCTACAAGTGCAGCTCATACTCATTAAAATTAATCATTGGCCTGTGAGGAAAACACAAAGAAAATGATTTTGTAGAAACTAACAGAAAAGGGTAAGATTCACAGCTCACTTGTTATTTTTATTCTAGGCAAATAATTAGCTGTTTTATTATATTCTAAGGAACTTCAGAAACTTGGGTTGTATTCTCCCCTCAGGAATGGTGAGGTTCTATGTATTTTGCCTTATGCACTTCTGTTTAGAAATTTTCCTTCACAGTGAGAATTAATTCTCCTTTGAACACCTTTTAAATTTTTTTCCCCTTCCCTGTGTAAGAGAAAGGCCATGTTCCCATACTGATGTTTTCTGAATTAAATTATCTGTGTAAAGTCAGCAAACACAGAATAATTACTTCTAATGCAGAATTTGCAATAGGGAAGTTTTATTAGAAATGGAGAAAGTGCAACTCTGGTCGTTGCCTGCCTCCCTCCAGAGTCCACTTTCCTTTAGGTGGCACTCCCACATTGACTTACGCACGACCTGAAACAGCTGTTTGTGATCTGTCATCTATGTCTTGAAATATGATGGAGAGACTTAGGAATTATATTAATTATGGTGTCCACATCCTCTCTTCATTATAAGTTGAAAATTGCTGTTCAAATATTTCATAATCAAAAATGAATCCCAGTCTACCTGCTCCAAATCATATATTATGCCTTCTGGGAATGAATCCCAAATCCCTGTTACAATTTGGATGCTCTCTCTTCTGGGTATTGATTACAAATTCTGGTTATTGTTCACATACTTTGTCATAGGGGGAATTAATCTCAAGTTCCCCTGTACTGTTCTGGGAATGAAAGCTATCTATAATTAAGATTTTTTTCTATTAAATGGATATTGACGATTACCTTTTCCATCTACATTTCTGGGGTTATCTTCTGGCAGAAAAAAATTTCATCTGAGCACATGGAGAGATTTTTTTTTGTGCTGAGTTTTCTGACCACCAATTTTCAGGCACTGCAATTGCCAGCGTTTTGTAGGAGCCGGAGGTATAGCTGGAGCATTCTCTAATGTTGACATTGAGTAAGAAGATGCGAACATTTTCACAAGGACTCAGCAAAGTGGAGCAAATGGCACAGCTGAATAAAACCGGAAGTGTTTTATGAGATATATGGAGGAAGATGTGAGCATGCAGTTTAGTCATTGTGAAGCCTTCTGCAACTGCAAACCAGTTGCCACGTGAAACCGTGGCAATTATGTCGAAGGGAGGAATAATTTGTCCTCCTTTGCAGCAGAGGGTAGCATGAAAATACTGTGGTGAGAAGTAGCAGTGTGAAAACAGCAGAGAGACCCTGTGTTTTTGATGTGTGAATCTGTGTTCTGTTTGATTAGTTCCAGCAAGTTTGACTACAAAAACAACTGCTTTTATTTCCATGTAGCTGCAGTCATTTTCCATGTAACGATGCAAAGCACAGAGAAGAAAAGTCTTCAGTTCCATAGCTGTGTCTATCCCTCTTTCTTCATGGGTGGAAAATTGGATCAGAACAGCCCTGAGTTTCAGAGAAGTTGGAATCTGGACCTAGGTTTTCGTGTTTCAGACCCACCACTGCTGCTAATAGACATGGTGTTTCCAGTGGCAACAGTTGGCTCACTCATTCTTTCACACTTCAGAAGAGATCCCCGTTTCCTTTTTTCTCCCCTCTTCTTTAGCAGTGGGCAGCTCTGCAACCTTTTGATCATACCGACTTTGTACGTTACATGACTGAACTCAGCTATGCCAAACATCCTTTTAGAAAGTTTGACATTTGTGCCTTTTGAAAAAAGAGAGGGAGAGAGAAGGAGAGAGGAGGAAGAATGAATCCTGGCGGCTTCCTCCTGCCCTTTTGATTAAGAGTGCAGTAAGTCAGCAGAAGAGGTGGAACTTTTAACAAGCAGGGGGGTGTGCAAGGTAGTTGTGAACTGTAATGTGTGCACACAAGCACACAGAGGAAAGGAAGGACGATGATGGAAGGTAGAAGAGTCATCAGAAATCACTACAAAAAAATAATTTACGGGAAGTGTACAGTGACAATCAAAGAGACAAGATGAGATAAAAGAGAAGGCCTTGATACTATCCTAAACCAGGTGAAGGAGGCTAGCCTGGGGAACTAACATGGTCCCTTCTAGACCTAGTAATTTTAATTCTGTTACACCTTTATTTTTATTAATTCCCTTGCAATTGCCTTTTTTCTCTATTCTGTTCTATTCTACTGTTCTATTTCTTTTTCTATTCTGTTTCTATTTTATTACATTACGTTATGATCTGTGATCAATTTTGTTGTATCCATTAATACTTCCACTTCTTCCAATTGTTTGCCCACCTCTGTTCTTCCCGTCTTGGAAATGGTGCAGATTTCATGGAGCTGAAATGACTGTTGTAACATTGGCATGCAAAGACAGCAGGGACAAGCCTTAGCTATTCTAGTGTTTCCAAAGGAAAACAGCTGGCTATTGCATAAGTTTGGACAAGTCACAAGATTTCATTATGTCTTTTAACTCAGTACCTTCGTTTACTTAAAATGCCAAAGGCTCCTTGGAAAAAAAGAGTGTCCTAGCTTTGCAATGAGTTAGAAAACTGCCCAGCTTGCCCTCTTCCCAATTTGGTCACTTAGAATTCCACTACGTTTTAGAAATTTTAGCTTCCTCTTTCTATTCCTCCTGAGAAAGTTTTCCTTGCTGGTCTTGGGATAGATACTGTTTGCACTGCCTGGGGATACACAACACATTCTGGGAAGAGATGTGTCAGATGCTCTTTGTGATAAGCCTGCTGTGCCAGACTTGAAATGACCCAAAGGGGCATCATCATGTTGGTATTGCAGAGACTGAGGCTAATCAGTTCTTGTGAAGAACAGCTTCATAGCTCAAGCATGTTTTATGTGCTTCACAGTCCACCCCACCCAGCATTCTACTTTATTCTTTAGACTGAAGCAGATCTCTATTGAGGTATAGAGGAAGGCTCCTGCAGAGATTTTTTAACATCTGCCTTCATTACTGGGTTAGTGCTTTCTGATAGCTCCTCGGTGGTTATTTTTTAAGAAGAGGGAGGGAAGAAGAAATAAAGAAAGGAGAAGAGGTATGTGAGGAGAAATAACAGGCCAGGTGGGGCTTTTTAAAAGTCCTAAAGAAAAAGTAGTGAGTGTTTTAAAGTTTGCAGTGATGTGTAAAGAAGTTTCCAGTATGAAAACCTGTATTGATTTTTTTATCTTAGTTTGTGTAAAGATTGCTCTCAGAATAGAAAGGCTTTGACATTTTGCCTTCTCATGTACTTAATCAGTCATGTCATCCACTCTTACACACACATGTGCTCTGTCTTCTCTCCACCTGTCAGCAGATAATGGTTACTTGCTACTTCATCCAGACCGTTTATAGTGCAACAGGTAATTGATAATGGTTTTGGAGGCCTTGCTGCAACTCTGGTGGTCACAGGATGTGTGGTTATAGGGAAGATGTGCTTTGAGTGGTGACAAGAGTGGATAATACAAATGGCTCACTCGCATGCTACCATGATGCAGATGGTTGCTACTCATACCAACCTTCAGTAGTCTGTTGGCTTTGGAGAACCAAAGATTTCTATGTCATCAGGAGCTGGAGTTTACCATTGGACTCTTTTCTGTCCTTCTTTTCAGTTAGCTTCTCAGATAGGTACTGCTTGGTTTTGACTTTTAAAAAATAAATGAATAAGGGTGTTGGGTTTTGTTTTTTTTTGCCTTGGTAAAGGTAGTCACAAATAACCTGACCAATAAGACGGTGTGAAAAGAAGCTTCTCTTTCACATTGCTCATGCATGTGTCACTCACAATGAGATTTTGTAGCTGCTGTGGTCAGCAAAGACTCTTTTGGCCAGAGACAGAGAGAACTTAGGGGAGCATTTTTTAGTGAGGAATGTTGACTTTCCTGCAGTGTCTTGCTGCCTGGCTTTGCAAACAGCATTCCTGTTGCTTGCTGGGATTCTCTCAGGTTCTCTGGATTTTCCTGTGGCAGACCTGACCGTGGTGGTGGTGGAAGCTTCCCCTTCTCTATCAGCATTGTCAAATGGCTGTGTTTTGGAGGGGGAATGTGGCAGCCAGCTGGTGGCTGGGCTTGTTGGTGCTTACCTCACTCAGTGTCATTGCATCGAAAAGAGATCTTGTAGAACAGCCCATGGGTGGTGGAGGCAGCTGAGCCTTGTGGGAATCAGTGCCTGTGCCTCTGGGAACAAGGAAGCAAATGGCTCATGGAACCCATTTCCAAATGGCTGTGTACAGAGGGACTTGCTGAAGCTGTATTTTTAATGTGGTTGAGTATAAATGGCCCATTTTTACCTCTGCATACATCATCTACATCATCCCTTCACTTCCTTCCTCTTTAAGTGATGTCTTATTCATAGATTTGTCATTTACGCTCCAACTGCATTTTGCATTATTACATTTTAATGATATTTGAAGTTCTTTCATACATATTTGAGTTCACTGATATAAATGAAAAGAGAGAAATAATCAGCATACTTGGTTTATCTGATGGCATAAAAATGTTATATCATAACTTTGGCAATTTCTCGGATAAGATGAAGCACAGCATCAAGTGTGCTAAGAGAGGGTGCAAGTACATCTGTCTGTCTGAATGGCTCTAAAGCTTGGGTCCTTCAAAATCAACAGCTGAACTTTACACCTAGATACGTTCCTGTGTGACCTGCCCTAAGTGGTCCTGCTTTGCAGGGGGGGCTGGACTTGATGTTCTTTGGAGGTTCCTTCCAGTCCCTTGCAATCTGTGATTCTATGATTATACAGTTTGGCCCCATTTGTACCTCAGATAAAAGAAATGTTTAATAAATTTTACACCTTAAGTTTTGTAAGAGGATTTGCTTAAAACAAAGCTGAGGTCTGAGTGGCCCTTGACCTTCACTGTTTTTTTGTAAAAATTAACATCTCATATACTGACTTTATTTGAGGATGCTTGGCCTGATCTAGAGGGTCTAACCTCCTCCACCCCATATCTCCTGCCGACTTACAATCTGTTATAATCTATTAGGAATCTTGAGGCTTGAGGGCAGAATTTTGTGTAGGGATAAAAGATGCTTTCATGTTAGTGCTGTGGGATATTTTTTTTTCCTTTTAATTCTTTCTCTCACTCTCCATTTCATGAAAATTCATTAATCTGTGACATTTAAAGACTCTGTCTGAGAGGTGTCTGGAGCAGCGGCCGGCTGCATACATCAATAGTTTCTCAGAGTCTGGCACTCTGTCAATATTTGGGGGCCTCAGTAACAGCACTTAAATGCACTGCCTGCCAGCCGTCACGCTCTTAGCATGTCTGTGAGAGTCTGAATGAGCGGATATTAGCGCGTCAAGTCCTTTCACAACTGGCAACACTTTAGAGACAAACCGCTTGGTAGGTATCTCTCCTCTTCCCTCCCCTCCTGTTTTCTGGCATGTCTTCTTTGTTTATCTGATGTGATTTATGTATTTACACACAAATATGCATCCTGTGAGAAGGCATCGTAAATCCTGAGGCTAGAGGTGGTATTATGGCATCATCTATATAACAATGGAAATGGGCTGAAGCTGAATTTGGACCCAGAACCAGATTAAGCTTGGGTTGACTCCTGGACCGGTTTGAGTCAGGAACGGAGTTTTGTTTGGATTTCACGGTGCCAAAATCTTTAGAGTTTAGTTCCAAATAATGAGAATCTTGGACAAAAAAATTACAGGAAGTGCTACTGTGGCAATGTTTCAACCAGCTCCAAACCAGAAGTGGAAAACAAGCCATTTCAAGACTTGGGTTGCATTCAAATCGAAACTGTTAGAGCAGGTTCAGAATCCAGACCTTCTGTTCCTTTTTTAATCTTATCCCACTGCATAAATTGGATTCACAGCTGAATATTACTCTAGATTACCCATGAAACCTCCCTTTTCAGTGGAAAAAAAAAAAAAAAAATCAGAGGAGCAAAATACAACTTTTTCTCCCATCCCCCAACGGAATAGGAAGTACACTAAAAGAAATTTGACTTCACAGATATTTATTGCTGTTGTGTGTGCGATTGTTCCCCCTCCCTTTTTATTTGGAGGGTAGTCAGTATCTTTTATCATGCAGCCATGCTTATTTTCTTTTTACCTGTTGTGCTTCACCTCTTGCTTATTATGTTGCTGGATCTACTGCTCTTAAACCAGGTTGTCTAGAGAAGTGAATGGTCACTTTGTGTGGAAGTTTATACTGGTGTTTTAGAGCCGACTTGCAGGCAGAAAGCAGGTCATGAAACTCTGTCGGAATGCTTCCATTTCTACGTCTCCTTAGAACAGTCTCTCTTTCATCTGATTTCGTGCCGTATGTAGCAAAAGGAGATAAAGGGCTGGGCGCAGAGTGAGCCTTCCATTAGGAACGTTTTCCTGGCTGAGTTTTGGAAACAAAGAAGAATGAATCTGAACTCAGCAGCTCTTTGAAAACACTTCCTTATCATTGCTGCTTCAGAAGTTAAGCGACACCAACCAGTGCCCCTCAGCTCTGACCTCTAGCACATCCTTCAGTGCTAGCATGACTCAACAACTTCCTAATCCTTTTCCAATAACATCCAGATTTTATTTTCTTTTTTTTTTTCAATAAACTTCCAACCTTCCCATGGTAATACTTGCAAAAATTTGGCACAATAACAAAATAGAAAAAATTATTCTGCTTAGAGCTACCTTGCAAGAGTAAGTTGGCAACAAAAATAGCTAACTACTGCTTCTCAATCATTTCTTTGCTCTTTTTAGCACTCTCTTGTCTGCTGCCTTTATCTGGATTTTTCCCTTACTCCAACTACAGCTGCATCTGATCTCCATTTTCCCATTTCTGTCCCCTAAGCACCTGCAGTTATATGGTGTTTGTCACCTGTTGGGTAAAAAAAAAAAAAAAAAAGGATAAACCCTGTGAAAGTTTACAAATATCTCCGCAGATGTAGTGAGTAACAAGGGATGCATTTATTCCTGCTTCAGGCCAAGCAGCCAAGGGGAAATAAACAGGCTCAAGGCTTCTGAGAATATTGGAGATGTGTCTGGCTAGATGGCAGCAATGGCCAATAAGTACAGACAGTCGACAGGGAGGAGGATTTATTTTTAATTATAGTAATTACTCCCTTAGCATGGCACGGGGGCACTCATTAAGTAGAGGGGAATGGGCGACTGTACGTGCTCCCCTCAGGCAGTGCATGATCGCCTTGGCAGTGGCCAACACACTCTCTGCGCCTTGAGCCGTTTCCTCGCAGGAGCCTGGGGGTTGAGGTGCAGCTGCAGGGCTTGTGACATAGCTGTGGTGTCTCCTAGGGCTGAGCAGCAGCCCCAAGGATGACAAAAAATAGCACGGGGTAAAAACTGCAGTGGGACTCTCAGATAAGTGGGGCACTCAGGATCAGATGCGTACAGCAGGAATAATCATCCTCTGTGCTCCACTGTTGCTCTTCTTGAGTCTGTGCTGCCTTTTACAGTCTCAGCAAAGTAACAGAGCAGCTTACTCTAACCCACGCACCTTTTGTACCCAGGGAGTACATCTCAAGACATAATGGGGCACATTTCAAACTCTGTCCCTGGTGTTTTAAAAACGTGACTGATTTATTGTCAGTGACAGCTGCGAGAAACCTCCCCACCCCCAGCCATGATGAGCACTGCATGGCAAAGTTGGAGAGTTTGTAATTTTGCGTTAGTTTCTATTTCTGTTTATTTTCTAATGAGCAGCAAAGTTTTCTCTTGATTAAGCATGTTGACTGTGTGAGATACAAGGGGTCTTTAGAACCGAGGCAGGCGGACCTCTTCTCTTTCAGCCTCACAGTCAGTTTCCACTCCTGTGCAGGCATAGAACTTCCTACCAGTGACAATTGTGTGCCTAAAGCCCTGCACAGAGAATTTGGAGGTTGCTTCTGAGGCTTTCCACTGAGCAATTCTTTCAATCCAGCTGCCTTTCTTTCCCTTGAGAGATGAGAGGATTTGTCCCCAAGTAATGAAGGTACAAAAGTGCTGAGGGGATGATGAGTTTTAGCCTTTATTCAGTATATGCTTCTGTTGGTTCCTTGGAGCCATAAGCGAGATGGTTCCTTTGAGCACTGAAATTGATGAAGCAAGAAAAATCTAGATTTCTTGGCCATTCATATTTTGCCACTATTAATAAGTAATTAATTTTAAAAGTTGATGTTCCTGTAATGGGCTGCTAAATATATGCAAGTAAAACTATTTGCATTAAAAAGGGATTTGACTGTAGTTAAGCAGTTATTTATATTATAGTAAATCATATAGAATCATAGAATGGTTTGGGTTGGAAGGGACCTTAAATACCATCTAGTTCCAACTCCCCTGCCTTGGGCAGGAACACCTTCCACTATACTGGGTTGCTGAAGGCCTCATCCAACCTGGCCCTGGACACTTGCAGGGAGGGAGCATCCACAGCTTCCTTGGGCACCCTGTTCCAGTGCCTCACCACCCTCACTGTAAAGAATTTCTTCCTAATATCCAGTCTATATATACCCTCTTCCAGTTTCAGTTGGTTCCCTCTCATCCTATCACTACAAGCCCTTGTAAATAGTCCCTCCCCAGCTTTCCTTTAGGCCCCCCTTCCAGTACTGGGAGGCTACTATAAGGTCTTCCTGGAACCTTTGATTCTCCAGGATGAACAGCCCAAGTTGAGATGAGCTATCTATTGTATTAAGGACTGGACAACTATAGAAGTTTTTTCTAACCTCAATAAGCTCAGAAATGACACAAAGTGTGGACAGAAAGACAACCATAAAGAAACAAAATAATAACTCACCTTGGATGAAGAGCCATGGGCTGAACCAAGAAGTGATTGTAGATCCTCTGCCTCTCTTGCTCTTCTTTAATTAAAAGCCAGTCGACTCACAGTTCAGCCCTTAGAAGGTCAACAGAGCTGGAGAAAAGTCCAGAGAACAAGTTATATGAGGAGGAATTATTTAGTCTGTAGAAGAGGAGGCTGAGGGGGAAGACCTCATTTCTCTCTACAACTATCTGAAAGGAAGTTGTAGTGAGGTGGTGGTCAGTCTATTCTCCCTAGTATCAAGTGACAGAATGAGAGGACATGGCCTGAAACTGCACCAGGAAAGGTTTAGGTTGGATATTAGGAAATACCTCTTTACTGCAAGAGTGGTCAGGCATTGGAACAGCCTGCCCAGGGAGATGATAGAGTAATTTTTCCTGAAGGTGTTCGAGAAATATGTGGACATGGTGCTTCAGGAGATTGTTTAATGGCCATGGTAGTCTTAGGTTTATGGTTGGACTTGATGATCTAAGAGGTCTTTTCCAACCAAAACAATTCTATGATTCTATGATTTAGATCTGCATAAATCTGTTGAGTTAAATGTTATATTTGCTGAAAACTGCTTGCCTCAGATACAGATTAGCCAAAACCATGAGGAAAACAAAACCAACAAAACAAACAAAAAACCCAAACCAGATACTGAGAACATTTTTAAAAGAAACATATTGGAAAATGAAAAACTTTTGTTTTGACATTTCTAAGTTTCTGGACTTGTGTTTGTTAGTTGAAATAAATCAAACACAAACAAAAATCTAGCCCATTTTGTTAAACACCTAGGTGGGTTTGGTTTGGTTTGGTTTGTTTTTTTTTCCTTCTATGTTCTGAGTCTGGTCAGCTAGCCAAATAAATCAGTTATTTGCACAACTGTAATTCTAATTAGAATGTTGGACCCTTGGGACTTGGACTATATATTTCAATACAGTACATATTTATAATACCAGCTACTCTGCCTGTTACTCCGTATATAATAATAGCAGGCAGTGCAGTGCACTGGTGAGATGAGGGCACTGGGGAAGACCTACCAGTGCCTTTTAGCTCTTAATATTCTTATATTTGGCTGCAATAGTATTTTGGAGGGTATTGCTTACAGTATAAAATTTGCATTGATTTGAACAACTCACAAATGGGATTCACTGTAAAGCTACCTTTAAAGGGAAATAAAACTGAAGAAGGAACAAAAGATACATTCTCAGCAAAGTCTGATATGTAGACACTTCCAGAGATCCTTGGTGCTAAAGGCAAAATGTCATCTTCTCACTCTACCACTATCCCCCAAAATCCCAAAGAGCAATCAGATACATACAGGGGTGTTCATGAACTACTGTGATTCAAAGGCTGTTCAACTATACAGTGTTGTTCACTCCCAATATTTCTGCCTTACAAACAATTTCGTCATTTTGGTGTGCTTATTTCTGTCTTGAAGAATTTTCCTCCTGTTCCAGATCAAAAGCACAGTGCCCATTTTCCGTGAATGAACTTCTAAGTGTGGGGTACTCTAGTATCAGCTATTCCTGATGTGCTTCTTGCTTGTATAGGTGTTGCCACTCTTTGTAGGTGACTGGTAGGAGCTGGAGTGGTCACTTTAAGTCTGTTTGCATGCTTCTCTTACTCTCTTGTTTCAACCGATACTATTTACTATTTGCTCTGTGTACGTATGTGCATGAGAAATAAAACCATTATGTTATCCCACCCTAACAGAAGAGGATGAGATGTTTCCTTCCCAGCACAGTCACTCTGGTACTTCTTCTGCTCCTTTCTTGCAGAAGAGCCCCATAGCCTGAGCTCTTATGCCCAGAGCACTCTACCACTGTCTCCAAAGTGCATCAAACTCCAATTTGGCAGTCATGGTACACCCTGCAGGTGATGTTCTCTGCAGTGTGCAAGGCTGATGCTGTTTTGGGCTCTGGTTGAAAAGTCTTAGATGTATGTCCCATATGATCTTTCTGTAATGAAAGACTTCTTTCTATGAACCAAACTAGTCTGGTGAGTTGGTGCTGGAGAAAGATGCCTGTAGGGTTGACTGATAAATCCCTAAAGATTAGGATCACTCTTTCAGGTCTGGTGGAGAACTCTTCAGTGTTCATTTCCCTTAACTGAAGAATTTTAACTTTAGGAAGCACTAATGCTGGTCCCGATCCAATAGTCTAGGTGCAGAATGACAACCAAATAGGGAGCCAGGGATAAAATGTATGAAATACGACTTGACCAAGCCCTCTCTGACACCCCATAGTTAATCTTTGATGAGGTTTGCTTTGTGCACACTTTTTGAAATGTCTTTTGCCATCTCTAAAGGCCATGTATCATTTTGTCCTTATCTCAAGAAGTCTGGGTCTTTGCTGGACAAAGTGAGGGTCTGCTTCAAGCTATCAGGTTTCTTTCTCCCTTCCATTACCTCAAAGCTAACCCATTTATACTGATAGTAGTGCCCTGAGATTCAAGATAAATAGAAATGTGACATGAAAAAAGAGCAGCTAAGATAGGTAGAACAGGAGACTTGACTAGAGGGGCTGAGAGTATGCTGTAGTATGCAGAGGAATGGACAAAGATTTTTATTGAGTACATAGGTATGTAGGGAGTAGGGAACTTGTTTTTGTTAATCTTCCTTTGTTCAGGATTTCTGCTATCGTAATTAGGTAGTTCTAGGACTGAATCCTAAAGCTTGGAATATTCTCATGAGATTACTTGGTGCCTGTAAGACTTGAAGCCTGTACAAGAGAGATACAGGATCACAAGGACCTCCTGCTGTTGTCACCAGTACCCAGCAAAGGTTTGTCTAGACCAGAGCTCAGGGTTTCTTATTATCCTCATAACTCATTTCCTTTTGCCAGCAGCAGTGGCTTGTGAGGATAAGTCAGAAGGGAATGTTCACATCACGGATAGCCTTTTCTCTATGGTCTTCATTAAGCTTTGGACCATTAACTTAAGATGCGTGATTATTTTGTTTGATCGAACAGCAAGACAAGCAGAATCTCCTCTCAGTGTTTCTTTCAAGCAAACCAGCATGACTGAAAACTGGGAGCTTGCCAGAAAATGTTACGTGGAATAGTAGTGGCAGGTTCATCTCAGTGTGGGCGGAGAGAGAGCTGTACCCTCTCTTTTACTGCTTCAAACACGCAGTGTCCATATGCCATAGTTGAGCTGGTTTATAGATGAAGTATGAAGGCTACTACTTCATCTACTTTGTGCAAACACCGTGCAAGTGCTGTGGAGATCTCGTCTTACAGATAGGAGTATCAGCTGTTGTTGCAGTCCAAACATACAGCATCAATATTCAGTATGCTATAGACAGTCCCATTTTTCTCCTTTCTATTTAGTGTTAGTGCACAGAGCCAAATACTAAAAGGGGGGCAAGGGGGGGTGTGGATCACATGATTAAATTAATACCATTAATTATTTAGAAACAATCAAAGGAAATACAAGACATCTGGCTTTAAGCCCAAACAACTCATGGCACTGCTGTTGCCTTGTAACCTCATCAGCTCTTAGTCCAGTCATCTCTCTTCTTTCATTATAAACACAGGAGATGCCCCCCTCCTCCCCTTCTTTCCTGCCTTGTTTCTGGCAGCTTGGAACACACATCACAAGCCTGAACTGTAGAGTTGTCTGATTTTGTGTGTGTAAACTCTGATAAAGACATCCCTCCCCATCCCCATGGCATACAATAGTGTTATGGCATACAATAGTGTTTGATTACCAGTGTGTTGCAGCCATAGGTGGCGTTTGTGTCTTCATCTTGATATTGGGAACAAGCTGGTGAAGAAGAGAAAATGCTGTTGCTACTGCACTGCTGGGAGTCATTAAACAAATGTGTTGCAGTAGGCTGCGTACAATATACGGGACAAGGGGCAACGGACATGAACTGGAACACAGAAAGTTCCACATAAACATAAACATTGGGCAGTGACTGGTTGGAGAGCAGCCCTGAGGAGAGGGACTTGGGGATGCTGGTGGATGAGAAGCTCAACATGAGACAGCAGTGTGTACTTGCAGCCCAGAAAGCCAATCAGATCCTGGGCTGCATCAGGAGAACTGTGGCCAGCAGGTCGAGGGAGGTGATTCTCTCCCTCTACTCCACCGTTGTGAGACCCCACCTGGAGTACTGCATTCAGGTTTGGAGCCCCTATTACAAGAGAGATGTGGACATGCTGGAGCATGTCCAGAGAAGGGCCATGAGGATGATCAGAGAGGGCTGGAGCACCTCTGCTATGAGGACAGACTGAAAGAGTTGGGGCTGTTCAGTCTGGTGAAGAGGAGGCTCCAAGGTGACCTTGCTGTGGCCTTCCAGTATCTGAAGGGGGACTACAAAAAAGCTGGGGAGGGACTTTTTAGGCTATCAGGTAGTGACAGGACTAGGGGGAATGGAGCAAAGCTGGAGGTGGGGAGATTCAGACTGGATGTGAGGAGGAAGTTGTTGCTTATGAGAGTGGTGAGACCCTGGAATGAGTTGCCCAGGAAGGTAGTTGAGGCCCCATCCCTGGAGGTGTTTAAGGCCAGGCTGGATGATGCTCTGGACAGGCTGTCCCTGCCCATGGCAAGGGGGTTCGAACTAGATGATCCTTGTGGTCCCTTCCAACCCTGACTGATTCTGTGATTCTATAAGGAAAAACTTCTTCTCTTTGAGAGTGGCAAAGCACTGGAATAGGGTGCCCAGAGAGGTCGTGAAGTCTCCTATGTCTGGAGACATTAAAAATCTTCCTGAATGCTTTCCTTGGTGATTTACACTTAGGGGTCTTGCTCTAGCAGGTGGGCTGGATTAGATAATCTTCAGAGGTCACTCCTAACCTCTACTACTATTATGTGATTCTGTGGCAGTTCCTGCCCTGAATAGTGAACAGACTATGTAAGCAGACAGGCTGGAGGAGAAATACCATTGCAGAGAGTGGAAGCACTTTTGCCTGTGATTATGTAAGAGGACTGTGGCAGAACCAGTCCACTGACCTCAGCATTCACCTTCCCCTGGCTGAGACCAGTGGCTCTATCCTTTGTGGCCATGGCCAGACATTTTCCACTGGAATGATTTTTTTCAGTGTAAACTCTTGAAATAAAAATTTTCCTTGGAAATAACTGTTTTACCCAAGAAAAGTGAAAACAAATATTTCCCAACTGCTGGTTCTGGAAGATTCTTTCCTCTCTGAGTTTTTGTCTCTTTTTTTCTCTTCTCTTTTTACTTTTCTCTGTTTTGCTTTCTGTTTATTTTTTATTTTCTCTCTGTTCCCTCTCCCTCTCTACCTCCTTCTCACCTCCCTCTCTCCCTCTCCCTTTCTCCCTCTCTTGCTCTCTCCCTTTCTTCCTCTCTCTCCCTCTCTCTCCTTTTCTTCCTCTTCCTCTCTCTCTCTCCCTCTCTCTTCCTCTCTCTCCCTCTCTCTTCCTCTCTCTCTCCCTCCCT
>VWZI01001238.1:470793-551673 GCA_013396835.1 Psilopogon haemacephalus
TGTCCCCCTCTCTCTCCCTCTTCCCATGTGGAAGAAAAACCCACTTGGCTGGTGATTGTATCTTCATGATAAGGTGGTTCCATTTTCTCTTCCTCTCAGTCTTTATTAGCATGGAACAGTTAATACAGTCTAATCATCCAGTTCTCATCTTCTGTAGATAAATTGCTGCATACAACTTCCTGAACTTATTATTGTGGCAAAACAAAATCCGGATTAGGATTCCACTTTTCAGTGCACTGGTGAATATGGACCCATTTTGGATGTGTTGAAGGCACTCTCATTACAGCTATGTCTTTGGAGAGGCACTGACTTTCATTTTCTTACTTTAATCTGAAAAAGTGCAGTTTTGCTGACTGTTCTCTTAATGGTTGCTGAGAGTTGCTTTGAAGAACTCTTATTTTATGAAAAGGCATTGAGACTTCTGTCACAGTAAGGCTCTCTAGACAGTCTTTACCTACTCTTGACTACTATTTTGAAGATGCACATTCCCAATTATCTGTGAAAAAGTAGCGAAATATGCTTCCTTGGTTCTGAAAAGCTTACTTTAGACTACTGCTCTCTATTATTTGTAGTATTGCATAGCCTACACTTGTCCTCAGAGAATGAGGGCATCAGTTGAACATATTGGGTGTGATTTTGCAAAGTATGCAGTTATCCACATTTGGTTCCCACCGCATTCAGTGTGTGTTAACACTACCTTCAACAAAGGCAGTTAGACCCATGCAGAAGGCTTAAAAAACCCCCAAAACGAAGCCCACCTCTTGCACCCTGGGCTATTTGCAGGGAAGAACATATGTTGCAAGTGCTTCTGCTGCTTTGCAAAGTGTTTGTTGAAGGGGCTTAGGCTGCTCTGTGAGTAATGATGTAGTTCTTTTTGTTGCTATGATTGGTTTCTTTAATGTTGTCCCTTTAAGTTTATTGTATGTTTTCAAAGTATTGTATCTCTTGGAACTAAATTTAAACAAAAATTCTCTGTATCCAGTTAACTAAAACAACCTCTTAGATAAAGCTCTTCCAAGGTTCTGTTTGTTTCCTTATACTAAAGCCAGTACTTCTTTATTTTATTGTCCTCAGATGTAGTCACTATGCACCATTTGTTGTTTATGTAAAACTTATATTTTTCTTTCCCTTTTCTTCTCTCCCTTTACTTTGCCTTTTCCTAACATCTGCATCACGTCTTGATGGCAAGAGCAGCAGTGATTGGCAGTTTCCCTCAGCTCTGCAAGAGAGAGAGAGATTTGATTGGAATGAAACTTTGCTCTCCACACAGCCAGCTTGAGCTGCAGCATTGAAAGGTACCATCTAATTTTCTGTCTTGAAACCACAGATGAAAACCACAAACAGGTAGAAATCTCAGTGCCAAACCACCTTTTGATTTACAGCCGAAAAGCCTTTGGCAATACATCTCTCACTGTATCCAGTTGGAATGGTTGCATGGCTTGTACCCACAGTATCTGTCTGTACCTGTGAGTTTGGTAAAGAGGCTAATTCATTTGAGAATATTTGGATTGAAAAAATGGTTAGCAGGGCAGAGAACTTTCTGATCTTAGTCTTACTTTTTGCCTAGAGTAGCGTACATCGCTCACGTAGCTTGGTTCAGCATTGAAAATACCAATCCCAGTCACATGCTGTGCATTATAGAGCAAAATGAGATTTGTTGAAACAGCTGTGTGGAAAGTCCAGATCTGCAATACAATAATAACCTGGAGGTCAGAGTTGAGATGGAAGGATGGATGGGTGAATGAAACTGTGAAGACAAAATCCGTGCTGTGTACTTAACCCTGTATCTTGAAGGTCTTTTCCAATCTAAATGGTATTAATACTCTTGTATTAATACCAACATTTTATCTTTTGAGAGCATTATAATTCAGAAAAATCAGTTGAAATTAAGTTTAAGCGCTATCTTTGGACTACTGCACACGTTCCCTGTGGTACGTGCAGCACTACAGAAACAGCCACTTTTTGCTAACAATGTGGCATTAAAATTTTTGACGCCGCCCACAAACATTAGTGACATTCTTGAAAGAAAAGTCATGTAAGATCCTGATATATTTAAGTCCATATGTTCTTGGACAAGTGTCCTTCAGTGCATGAGAGAACTAGAAATCCCAAATATTATTGGTTTTCTTATTTTCTGTAAAACCATGCTGGGAAAGTAAGAGAATGTATGTACTGGCAGGTTTTGGCTGACGGATAGCTGTATAGTAGAGCCATATTTTATTTTTTTGCTTACTGTTATCTGTTCTGTTCTGTTAGTGGTACTAGTTGACTGGCATGGATTTGAATAAGCATAATTTAGAACAGATTTGGGCCACGCTATTTATATTTGTGCAGATTGCTTCATATTTGTCAAGCAATTATTTCCTGTGGATCCGTAGCATTGTCCAGTGTTGTGCAATGCTTTCATATGTATGTATGACTGGTTAAAACACAAAATGTGTTTTGAAACGACATGACAAGGAACAGTAAAAACTGCACAGTAACAGAGCTATACTTGGCTGTCCATATAATGTCCAATTAATGTGGTTACTGGACTCTGAAGCCTTGCCAAGGCAGAATAAGACGTGCTGTGGCCTGGTAAAAGACAGTTTTTCCCCTGAATTTTCTAAAGATTTCTGTTACAGATGCTACAATGACACGAGGATACTATAATCTGTATCTTTAGTAGCAGTAACAATGAAGGGTGTGAAGTATATCCCCAAAATCTGAAGGTGTGAATTCTAACTCATCAGCGAGATGCGTGTGAGAATTCTATACAGTAAAATCCTCATTCTGTGCTGAAGAGGAACACTGCGAACTCCCAGCATAAAATAAAAAATGTTCTGTTCTCTGCTGCTCTATCTTGAGCCAAACTTGGGATCTAAAAGCCAAGCGAAGTTCTTTCATCACCAGTCATAAAGATGCTGTAAGTCAGATTGTCCCCTCAGGCTATATTTTGACAATGTAGTAAATCGAGCTTTGGGAACTTTCTACCAGATCGAGAACTCTGTCACCTCAAAACGCAAAGCACAGATCCGTTAAAAATTCATTCTTCTGATGCAGTTTTAAAAATATATTTTGATGTTTTGACTTTTACCAGTTAGCTCCATGCCTTATCTGATATCTTTCGTTCCCCACTGCTGACATGAGCTCGTATAAGGGCTGGCAGAAAAGTGATCTCATGGCTTCACATGATCCAGATGAAGTTTGTACTACAGAGTTACTCATTAGTGCAGTTTGTTAATGTTGTTAATGATCAAGCAACATCCACTCATTTACTCCCCTGCATTTTGTTGCCTTCCCATTCTGCCCATGTTACTCATGTCTATGCTGGAAGGTGGCATAGGCATCAGGAAGAGCAAAACTTGATACGTGCTCTGAATGGGATCAGAAAATTCATTGGATTTTGTACATGTGTGTCAACAATTCCAGTTCAGTGAGCTGTGTGGAGAGAAGTGAAAAAAGCTGTCTTGTTTCTTGCACGAATTGAAGCCAGGGTGGTATGGGAAAAGTACACACAAATTACTTTTTGCCTAAGTTTCAGAGAAGCTAACGAGAAGGCAAAGCTTCAGAGTTTTGATTTCAGAATTAATTTGGCCAGTATTAAAATTTGTCTAAAATTCTTATTGTTTTCTTCTGCTCTCCTCCCTTTTTCTTTTCTGCATTGTGTGATGAATGTATCATGCTCAGATTTTGCAATTGCAGCTTTGTACTTAAAAGCAACATTGACACAATGAATGTCTTTACTAAATTGTATTTCAGATTCTTCTAGAGAGTTTATAGTTTGGAAAGGACAGAGCTGCTTGCATAATTTCCCATTTCAGAAATGCTGTGTACTTAACCCTGTATCTTGAAGGTCTTTTCCAATCTAAATGGTTCTGTATGTTTTCCTTGATCTTGGTGAGCCAAGATGGTTCTCAATCTGTTGATCTTGATATCCTGAAAAGACGAAGAGAGGAGGAAGCAAAACCTATTGTTTGTTGGAGTTTTGAGAAGTTTTTGGTATGTTTTGCTTCTCTCTCTGACCTAATTAATTTTATGGGGTATCCCCAGGGATGTAATTTATATGACAAATGAATTACATTAAAAGTTGCTGTCATGGTATGAACCCCTTTGTTTATGGTAAATTTAACATGTTTCTTTATTCTTTTTCCTATATCAAGAACAATCTAGTGATAGGTTGCTTGCTTTGTTTTTTTAGAAAATTTATTGTCAGCATTAAAAATACTAAAAAAACATAAATGGAAAGGGAGAAACATTATTACATTTCATCTGTGTTTAGCAAAGAGCTTCTGAAGTGCCACTAGCTGGTCGGGGGGGGGCGGGATTTTTTGCTTTGGCTCCTTATTTGTGTAAAAAAGAGTCAAATAATAAGCAGCATACAAGTCTACTCAACGGTTCTCAGCCTACTGTAAAAGAAGACCATTGGGTCTCAAGAATTAGAATCACAGAATCACAGAATTAACCAGGTTGGAAAAGACCTTTGAGATCATCGGGTCCAACCTAACACCTTCTAGTTAACTAAACCATGGTACTAAGTGCCTCATCCTTTTAAACACTTCCAGGATGGTGACTCCACCACCTCCCCAGACAACCCAATCCAATGGGCAATCACTCTTTCTCCCTCTCTTTTTTTTTTTTTTTTAATATCCACACAACCTGCTGACTTCAGTTACATAATACACACATTAAAATGTTTACCTTGGGCTTCCAAAGCTGCACATGCTTTTTGATGGATTAAAAAGACACAAGGGATAATTGCTGCTCCTGGAAAAAGGAGTTGGCATTTTACTGAGAATGAAAGCAACAGCAAGTTTGCTGAAATTCCAAGCCCGAATACAAGTTTGGAATTTCTGTGGATTCAAAGTTATTTTTCAGTACCTTGCATCTAGGTGCTTATTCTTGAGTTTGGATAATGATGCTGTTTCATTTTTCACAGAGAATGAAATATTTAAAATAACTTACATGGAGATAAACCAAAAATACAGTGCATCTTGATCAACCTTTGTTTTGATTGGATGGAATAATCCAAGGAAGACAAACTTCTTTTGTAAAAATGCACTAAAAGTAGCAAAAGATCCTGGCATTACTTCAGCAGAATATCCAAGGCAGTGCTTAAAGTTAAGCTTACACTCCAGTGTTGCACTGACATGGAGTGCCTGTGCCCTGGCACAGGCTTCTTGACCTGACCGTGATCAGGTCCCAGAGCTTCACCCACACCCAGAGCAGGATTTGAGGAGGATCTTTTGTTAACTAGGAGGAACCACCAAGCTGCTAAATTTGCCTAAGGGGATGATAGGGAGGAAAGGGTGTTGTGCAATAAACTTATTTTGAAACACTGGATGCACGGTTTTTTTTCTCCCCTCCTTTTCTATTTCCACCCCATGTTCCCAGCTTTTCTAAAAGACTCCTAAGTAATTTCAAAATTAAATTACTTTACTAGCAGTTTTGTGGCCCTCATAAATATGATGAAGCCTGCCTCTCTTTCTGTCTCACTTCCTTGGGCTGCTTAACAGTCTTTTGGCATTTAAAATATCTTCCTTCTATGTCAAGACAGCATGTGTCTTTAGTCAAAGATAAGATTCAGGGGCAAATATAAAATAGTTATTTATGTTAGGTCTACACTAGCTCTGAGTTGTTGGGCTTTTTTTTTTAATTCCTCGAGGTGGTAAGTTATTTTCCTTTCTTTAGATGGATTGTAGAGAACACGGTGCTATCCCACAGTCCCCAGCTTCAATTTTAAAATGGATCAAGTTCAGGTTCTGACATACTTGGCAGTGTACCATCGTTTTTCTCCCCCTCCCTCAATCTGGGCCATAATTGTGGATATCCTGTGGACTGCAGCCCAGAGACTGCCAGTACTGGAAGCATACGGAAGGGAAGAGATGATGGCAATAGCTTTGTAGTTTGACCTGACACTTCCATTGTTTTGCAGCCTCTAGTGTGATGAGAGGAGCAGAGAGTTCAGATCAAACTCTAAGAAACTGGTCATTATTTGGAGGAACAGTCTCCTCTACCTGACTTGGATGTTATTACTAGGTACTGTTTATACTTTTAAACAACAACAACAAAACAAAACCCAAACAAACAAAAAACCCAAACCACATAAAACCCCAAAACCAAATAAGATGTATTCTAAATAAAAAGAAAGCAAACAGAAGAAGTCATACTCCAGGTAATTCACCTGCTTATGATGAAGTTACTTTAGGCATAGACATTAACCCCATAAAATCCCTGGGTCAGACAGTCTTATGACAGACCTTGGTAGCTTTGTGGAGACAGATTATGTGAAGCCCTCAAATTTGGAAACATAGCAATTCCTCTGTAGTAAGATTGCAAATGAACACCCATTCGGAGATTGCCAACATTATCACAGTTTGTCAGGGCAATCTCACAGCCCACAAAGTGCCATAAGAGATTGCTTTACAAGTTCTGAAATATTAGAGTGTTGAAGTATGTGACACTGGAATGATGCTTTGATGCCTGGCTTTGTCAGTCAGGCAGACTAATAAATAATACCCAGTGTTTTTACTAGTGTAAAGCAGAACAGGTAGTAGAAATATATAGAAAAATGTTTTCTTGTAACAGCTACATGGAGCACAGAAATGGGATGTGTTGATGTCAGATACTTCAAATGGGCAGTCGTATACCTGCGTGGATCAGTTACTGTGGTTTCTTACTGCTGTTTCAGCAGGTGGTAGTTTAAAGTATTAGCATTATTTCATAGCTAAATGAAAGAGCAAAAATAATTTGGTAGTCTTGGGTTTTGGCCATCTAGTGAGGCATGGAAAACATATGTACCAGTAAATTAAGGATGGAGTTTTTGCTATCAAGAAAAAAAGGACCTAAACTGCAGAAGAAGTGGGTTCCTCACTGGGCTTGGGAGAAAGAGCAATGGAGGTGCAGGTACACAGTTAGGAAGTGGCATGGAAGTAAGCAGTAGAAGAGTATAAACCGTAGCATTTCTTCCCTCCTTCTCCTCTGTCTGACCTGGTGAGACCACACTTGAAATACTGAATCCAGTTTTGTGCTCCCCAATTAAAGAGGGAGAGAGTCCAACAGTGAGCTGAGAGGATTATTAAGGAACTTGAACATCTCTCCTATGAAGACAAACTGAGAGAACTGGACCTGTTCAGTCTTGAGAAGAGACAGCTGAGGAAAGATGTTACTAATGTCTATAAATATCTAAGGGATTGGTGTCAAGAATGGAGGTGCCAGACTCCTTTTGGTGGTGCCTACAAATAGGCCAAGGAACAGTGAGTATAAGATAGAACACAGTAAGTTCCACCTCAACATGAGAAACTTCTTTACTGTGAGGGTGTTGGAGCACTGGAACAGGCTGCCCAGAGAGGCTGTAGAGTCTCCTCTGGAAACATTAAAAACCTGCCTGCATGTGTTCCCTGTGTGGCCTGCCCTAGGCCATCCTGCTTTGGCAGGGGGATTTGGATTCGATGATCCCTAGAGGTCCCTTCCAAACCTTTATGTTCTGTGATGTGATTCCCTGGCAGCAACTGTGCAAAAGGTTTAGGATAATACAGAATCATCGGATCATGACACTATTGAGGTTGGAAGAGACCTTTCATCAAGTCCAACCATGCACCTAGAGCTCACAATCTGGCTGCCACTGCTAAGCTACTATCACTAAACCACATTTGTAAGCACCACACCCACACATCTTTTAAATGCTTCCATGGACAGTGACTCCACCACCTCCTTGGGCAGCCTGTTCCAATGCCCAGAGTTTTGTTATGAGTTTCAGGTCCTTAAAACTTAGGAGATGCATGTGAGAATAGTCTCCAAGCATGAAATGAGCAATTGGGACTTTCTGTAGCAACTGAACTTTATAATAGAGTACCTTTTTCAGTACCTAGATTTCCAGAAAGGATGCATGGTCTGAAAACTGTTTGTGGAGCCTCAAACAAGAGCCATTCACAAGGGTAAAGAGTTCCAAATAAGGCAGATGTATAAGTCTTTGTGCTTTGATATAAAATATTGGTATATTTTTGTATATACCAAAGTCCCTCCAAAGATCATCTGTGGATCTGGTTTGTGTCAGTTCTTAGCTTTTACAGTTTGTGGAACAGAAGGTCTAAGATGCACATTTGTTGCACTCCTTCATTTTGATAGAGCCATTACGTTGTAGAAATAGAGGATCAGCTTCAAACTTCTGCATCCATGATCCACCTGTAGTTAGAAAACAAGTAATCTGAAGTTCACTCCTACCTTGACACCAAATAATAATTTGTCCTTGACATTTGAGGGCTTTTGCCTCTACTTCTTCATCTGTATGAGCAGCAAAATACTCAGTGGTACTCAAGCATTAGTTAATGATTGCTTACACAAACCTGGAAAGCTGAGATGAAAGACTCTGTGTAAGGGCATAGAATTATTATGACTATTATTAACTGAATGTCTAAACCTAGACAAGATATTTGCACATGTAAGTAATTATGATGCACTTCAAGGCATTCTGTTTGTAATGCTTTGTAATGCTTTGCTCTCCATTTCCTACAAATCAAATTACTGAGGGATAGATTTGATTTCCACATCATTTTGAAAATATTTTTCTTTTTTTAATTTCCTTTGTATTAATTTTTTTTTCAAAGTTCAAAACACAACCAACTGTGACTAAATGAGTAAAGCCAAACAACAAAAAACCCTAAAGTATAACAAAATTAAAGACAGCCTAAGATGATATGCAGCAAACAATGTAAATCATACCTAACAAACACGGTTGTAATAATATACCTTATCCATGTCTGATCCACTAATAACAAATAGTTATTCAGAGAACAAATAACGCATTCTTACTGAGAGAGAGGCAAGCCTCAAACTCAAATTATATCTTACACTCTAAACAAATATGAAGAACCTGCCAAATCTTCTTATAGAAATCCCAACAATCTTATATTTTCTTTGTGTCTTTTGGGAATAATGAGATTGGGGGGCACGGGGGGACAACGGGGAAGGGTTAGGTTTTACTGGGAATGTGCATCCTGATCCTGTAGCTTTTCCCTGAGAAGTCCTTGCTGCCTTCTGTTCAAAGGTTTCTCTTAAAAGCTTTCTGTTGCGGGTACTGGATTCAGACCAAAACCTGAAGGCACAGCCTGGGGTTGTTTTTAATAATTAGAGAATTTTCCCCTCCCTTATGAGAAGATTCTTCAGAAGTGCAGGGCTGACAAGGAAATTGTAAGTGATATGTCTGGTCAGCTTATATAGATTGCTACAAGAATAAAGACGGTTGCTAGAAATTAATGAATGCCTTTCTCTCTGTATCATGTCAAAACAGGCTTTTGCCATCTTTCCATTTCTTTTCTGGCTACAGAAATTATTATCATTTGCTTAACAGAATGGCATCATCCTCCCCATCCTACACTGCAGATGTATCTCCATATTCCCTAGGCCCCTGTACCCTTCTCCACAGTCACTTCGTTTCAGTTTAGTTGAGAGTCAGGAGCTGCAATCAGTGTGGTAGTTGGCACAAGTACTTTCCAAAGGGGAAAAGGCAGATATTTGGGTATCTTATAAGCTGGGATACAGCTTACATGCCATGCAGTGCTTATTCGTTGTTCTTGGCCAGGTCCCTGTTCAGCAGGCTGTGATTCTGTGTTTCTTTGCCACTTGCTTCTGTCAGTGTCAGAGCAGTTCTGGCCTCATTGCCTCCCGGTGAGAACACACGCCTAATGACATTTAAGAAAAGCTATAAGAGACAATTGCCCTCTATTACATTAGAGAATTTGGGGTAGAAGTTCTCCTTAGCTGCTAAAATGCCCCCATGCTGCCCCTCACCCAGGGCTGGTCCCAACATGCCTGTGCAGCATCAGGTGCTGCAGGGGTGGAGGGAGTGGGCAAAGACCAGAGACCAGCACTTCACTGGCTGCGTTAAGGAGAGCATGATTCGTGCTGAGTTGTGCTGCTACTGCTGGCCATCAGCTCTGTGCTCTTAGCCTTACATGCTGTCCTTTGCAGTGGCTTATGATGCATACATCAGAGAGAAAGGCAAGCATCCCAATGGTCACAGAATCACAGAGCTTTAGAGGCTGGAAGTGACCTCCAGAGATCATTGAGTCCAACACCTATGCTAAATCAGGATTACCTAGGGTAGGCCACACAGGAATACATCCAGGTGGGTTTTGAAAGTGTGCAGAGAAGGAAATCCCACAACCACTTTGGGCACCCTGTTCCAGTGTCCTGTCAGCCTCACTTTAAGGAAGTTTCTCCTCATGTTGAGGTGAAACCTTCTATGTTCCAATTTGTATCTGTGGCTCCTTGTCTTATTGCTGCTGACCACTGAAAAGAGATTGGCCCCATCCACTTGACACCTGCCTCTCAGATATTTGTATACATTGATCAGATCTCCTCTTATTCTTCTCCAGAATAGACAGCCCCAGGTTTCTCAGTCTCTCTTCACAGGGGAGATGCTGAAGTCCCCCAGTCATCCTTGTGGCTCTCTGCTGGACTCTCTCCAGCAGGTCCCTGTCTCTCTTGAACTGGGGAGCCCAAAACTGGACACAGCATTCTAGGTGTGGTCTCACCAGGGCAGAGTAAAGGGGGAGAAGAACCTCCCTAGACCTACTGGACGCACTTTTCCTGATGCACCTCAGGATGCCATTTGCCCTTTTGGCCACAAGTGCGCATTGCTGGCCCATGCAGAACTTGCTGTCCACTAGGACTGCAAGGTCTTTCTCCACAGAGCTGCTTTGCAGCAGGACAGCCCCTGACGTCTACTGGTGCCTGTTGTTATTCCTCCCCAGATGCAGAACTCTTCACTTGTCCTTGTTGAACTTCATGAGGTTTGCCTTCACTCAGCTCTCTGGCCTGTCCAGATCTTGTTGGATGGCAGCAGAGCCTGACAGGCTGTCAGTTTTGTATCATCAGTGAACTTGCTGAGGGTACACTCAATGCCCTCATCCAGGTCGCTGATAAAGATATTGAACAAAACTGGACCCAGTACTGATCAATGCCAAATGGTCAATGCCAGAGTGACCCAAGTGGCTGATTTGTGTTGGAAACTTAAGGGGTTTTTCTCAGTGCTCTCAATATCTGTATGAATACCTGAATCGTTTCAAAAACTGTTATTCTCCTTGCCAGCTGGGAGTTTATGATCATGAATTTTGCAATTTTCAGATGCTACTTCTTGTTTCACTTATTACTTAAAGTCTAAAAAGGAATGTTAGCTGAGTCCAGGCTGCTTCTTGCACAGACCCACAGTCTACTACCTACATAAAATATACATAATGATAACAAATGGGAGATGAGTAGGATCACTAAAGTGATGTAAGGTGAGGATACATTTTTAGAGTTTGCTGTGTTGTATTTTGCACCATGAACTTCAAATTCTATCAGCAGCATGTTGCATTTAAAACCAAAGCCATATAAATTTCTCAACACCATAGCTGAGAAACCTGACTTTAAAATATGAGCCAAGAGTAGCTGGTACAGTATCATGTCCCAGTGTCTAAGATCCCAGACTACTGCCACTTAAATTGTTCCTTTATTGATGAATACCCAATTCTACCAATATGATTTTCAGCAAAGATGATTTCTTCTCTGTCTAAAAAGTGGACCTTATTAGCTGGAATGTAAAATGTAAGGGGGGAATAGTTGTATTAACTGTAGAAACAGAGATCCATTCCAGCTTTAGATACAGACTGGTCTCCTAGCAGTGGGCAAACAGCCTTCATTTCCTTTCAGTACCAGGGAGGAAATCTTAATGCACTTGATGTTTACACTCTCTGGAATTCTTATTGAATGTCAGACACCAGGACTTTCCCCCTCTGCAGCTGTATTAAGTCCTGACAGGAGAAACAAGGATTTGGAAAAAGGTAAAGGTTTTTCTAGCAAGTGTTGTGAGGGATTAAGGAGGACAAGCCGACTACTGTGGTAGATAGACTTAGGAAGAAAATGGGGTAACAAAAGAAAAAAAAAAAAAAGATAAATTTTAGGCAGGACCTCCAAAGTATCTTCATATATTGTCTTTTTTTTCCCCTCCTCACAGCACTATTATCCTCTTTTGAAGCAATATCCTGGGTATTTAACTTACAGTATTTTCACACAAAGTGCCCAGAACTTATTCAGGGAATGGAGAGAATGTGTATGAGTTACGTCTGAATTGTATTTTGTATTGAAGCAAAAATTAAATTTACAATACTGGTGTAATTCTTTAATGAATAGACCTGAAGCTATAGAATTAAGCTTATAGTGTCTCTTGTTTAATTGACTCTCCTTTAGTCCAGTTGGCCAAACCGTCGGGGAAAAGAGACTCCTCAATGTGACCTTTCAATCTCTTGCTTCAAGCATTGAAACACATCACTGCACTGCCTTTTAGCACAAGACCTGAGTTCTATCCTCAGCTTGAATTGATGATATGCTGGCCCAGAGCTGCACTGTGACACCTTCACTTCGTCTCTCCAGATAGGATGATAATTCAGATGTCTTTGCTGAGATCTAATGTCTTATCTTGCATTTGTCTCTCTCTCAGCTTGTCCATGGTTGTAGTTACTTAAATGGTCTTGGATTTTAACCTTGTTGCATCTTCCCTTTTTAAATTCCGTTTATTTAGTCAGAGTGGAAATGGTGTCTCTTCTCGATCTCCACATGGTTTTTCATCTGCATCTGCTTTTTGAACTGTCACAGTGGAGGGGTTGCATGCATGAGATTTATTATCAGTAGGCATGTCTTCTGCTGCACTGTGATAACAAGGACCAGTAAGGTTGCATTTGTTCTGTGAGAGCTTAATTCTCTTGCTGCTACTGGCAGGATGTCAGTGGTCTAGTCCATGTAAGTAGGAAGGATTTGCTTCTGTCTTGGGGGGGCTGAGGTGAGGCTCTAAGATATCAAATAGCATTGTCCCCAGAGGGTGGCAATAGCAGATGTTTGTAAACGGCAAGACTAAAAACCTGCAATATGATCGGGAAAATAATTGTCAATGAAAATTTCACTTCGTTGTGCTGAAGGGCAAGGAAGCGCCATTTATTGATACGACTGAAAAGTTTTACACCCTGTTGTGTGGATGAATAGAGAAGAATAGTAAACCAGCTTCCACTAGTTGCATGCACAATACCTTCACACCAGCAGAAGTAAACTTCTAAATTACCTAGCATAGGCATAAACCTCTCTGATCCATGCAGCTGTTTTCTGGGTTATGGTCTAGTATGAACACAGGTATGCATCACTGCTTCCCATAATCTTGTTCTTGGTCCACCTTGCTGATGGGCAGCCAGGTTGCATGGAGACTTGAGCAACCTGGTCTGGGAGAAGGTGCCCCTGTCCATGGCAGGGGGTTGGAACTAGGTCATCTTTAAGGTCTTTTCCAACCCAAATCGTTCTGTAATTCCCTAAATCTTCCAAAATCATCCAAAATCTTGGGAAGGCATGAAAACAAACATGCAGATGTTCTACATCTCTCTCTCTCTGTTGTTACCACGTATCAAGAAACACAGATATGTCAGGGGGAAAAAAACAGACTGCACCCCATGCAGCCATCACACCTTGAAAACAGACATAAATGGTAAGTCAATATGAATACACAGCTCTTAACAGCCTAATAGAATAGATCACACCACAGCCAGGTACATCTGTTCTCAGCACTAACCATTATCATTAGCTTAAAACACTTAAAATCACTGAGCTTCTTCAGGTCTGGGGACAGATTATGCCAAGAAGAATCCACTAAATAGATTTGCCAATGCAGCAAGCAGGGACCTTGACTGCATTAAAACGATACATTTTGCCTCTCAGAAGCTGTAGGCTATTTTCAAAGGAACAATCTGAATGAATAATGACACTAACACTGGATAGCAATTTCTTTATCGCGGTTTAAATACGGAGCTTGAAACCCTTGGACAAACAATTGTGCCAAACTGGAAAGCAATTTGTTCATGAAAAATCAGGCTTGCCTTGTATGGCAAGCCATCCACCATCCTACAGCATGTGTTTTCATCAGGCTTCTGCATAGGATGCAAAGATTTGTGACTGGACATCAGACTCTATGGCTGACAGAGTCAAATCTCACTTTATGTAAGAGAAAAAAGCAGGGAAACAGAAGAAATAGTATATTTCTCCCTATTTATCCCTCTTCCCAGTCTGGTATCTTGACCACTGTTAAATGCAAGATAAGATAAGGAGTTTTGCAGAGACCTTCAAGCCAGCTAAGTCATGAAAATTTTAGAGAAGGTTTTAAAAGTAAACAGGAGGGTTTTTTTGCCAAGGTGGTTCACTGCTGCTTGTTTATGATTTGCTCTAAAGCAGCTGAGAAGGAGGTTATGTGACTGGTTCAGTGGAAACATAGAATTGGAAGCAGAGATAGGGGAAAGTGACAGCAGTAGAAATAAATGTGTGAAATACTGTTTTTGATGATGAAAAATGTCAAAAATATGCAGAAACAAAACCCATGTAAGTTTTGTATGTTATTTGAGAAGAGGTCCAAGGAAATAAGTAAAGATTTAGTTTGTATTCTCATACCTTTTGTCAGGACAATGAAGTAAATCATTTGAGCTTTGTGAATGACTGTGAAAACCAAATTACTCTGCCGGAACTTCAGTGTGTGGTTCCATCTATCTTCACCCAGACTCTGAGCTCTTCAAAAACACTCCAGTTCTTAAGAGAAAAAGTAATATCAGGTACAAATGGAAGGCTTTCCCACTTTTTAATCAAGGTCACTCTTTTTTGCATGTATCTACAAGAGAGAGTTGAGATCCCATGCTTCCAGTGTCATCTCCTTTTGTATATCCCCCTACTTCATCTCATGCCCTGAACTCAAGAGGGCTTAAAGTTGACAGAAGTTCTGTGGGGTTTCCCCCAAATTTATCACGGTGGGTGTGTGGGCCTGGTGCTAGCACAGGAACCTACTTCTCTATTCCATTTGTGAAGTGCTTTTGCTGTCCTTCAGTTTGGCCTGCAGTTTAGTAATCTGCTTTTACTGTGTCTGAAAGGCCACATCCTTTCAAAGTCTTGGGAATAATTCTTGGTGAGGAGGATCCTGCAATGGAAATTTAGAAGGATGATTTTTCAAGAGATCTTCTTCTAACAGGATTCACCTTGATTTTTCAAGGCAATATGAGCGCTTTTGTGGAAAGATGACTTATGTTCTCTGACATTTTGGAATAGTATTTCTTTCACTTGCTTCTCCCCAAATGCTGGAAATAAACTGTGAAAATAAAACAGAAAGTTTTGTCAAAAGCACTTGATCTACGGTTTAGACATCTTTGCGGAGTAGAAGATATGGGTCTCACAAAGCCTCTTGGAGTACTGTTTTCTAATCTCTTGTGTATTCTCTGTTTCATCCTAATAGACAGTGCTTTCACCTTTGAAGTTTGTGTCTTTTCTGCCACAGAGCAATCTAGTGTAGGTAGGCATAAAGACTTTGGGACTTAGAAAACTGCCTAGCAGAGAACACTGGATTGTGGATACTTGGGAGCATAGATCACTGGGAAAATACTGGATGCCATAGCCGCTTTCTCATATATGTTAAATCAAATCCTGGCCTTCAAAGTGCTCACATAATCTGTCCACAATGTATGGAGGTCTCCAGAAAATTGCTGTCAACAGCCATGCTTCCCTGGCACAGTCAGGCTCTCTGTGATAAAGGACAATCTGTAATTTTCTCGGGAGGCAGTCCAAGCCTGTGCAGTTAATTCCCTGTGGAAATAGTGGTTAGCTTATAGCTTGCCACTCTCTGCTTCCCATGGGAAATGTTCTTCCATCATGTCTTCTTAAATATAAATCAGGATGTCAAGCACATTAAAAAAGCCCCTACCAAACCAGGAAACCTTCTGGCTGTCAGTTCTCTGACAGGAGAAACCATATTGCACCCACTTCTATCCCTGGAGAAAGGAAGGAATAATTTATGTTAGGTATGTTGGATGGCATACTCAAAGCAAATCCGGATGGTGCTCTGGTCAGGGAATCAGAACTTGAGCAGCATAGATGAATGCCACAGATCCTGGCAGGTGGAAAAGGTAGCTTGTGGCAAGAAATATCCCAAGCTATATGCCTGTTCATTCAGCTCCAGGATGGGGAATAAGTGAGATATAATCTTTGTAAGAAAAAAAAAAAAAAAAAAACCCAAAACACCAAAAACTAATAAAGTTGCCAAGAAGAGATATTTTATAATCTGTGCTAAATCTCTGCTGGAAAACATGAACAGCAATGAAACTGAGAAGACACTAAAAGAAATTCGGGGCAAAGTGCCAGACGCCCAGACGGAAGCAGAATGTGGACCAAAAAGCTTGCGACAATTGGGTAATTATGGTTTATGAATTTCAGCTTTAATCTGTAGTTCAGTGAGTCCTGATTAAATATCTGTTAAACACAATTAAAGTTTGTTTTTGTATTTCACCGTCTTGATCAGAATAATTAGAGACTGCGTGTTTCATGTCAAAAGTAGCAAGAGGAATTTTAGTGAATGAACATCGCTTTTAAAAGCCATTTGTAGCACCAGCTGTTGGCATTATTTTATATTTTAGTGTTATCAGCATAAAGACGGGTCCTCTCAATGCTGAATGTTTTCCAGCAGGACTAAGATTCTGGGGTGTCTGTGATACCGTAGGAAGGGTGCCTGGCCACGGGGCTATGCAGGAAGCCCCAAGCGGGACTCTCAAGCTATGACATCAGACCGTGCACTTGAGCGGTGAAGGGAGAGAAGTGCTGTGAGCAGGTTGCCTATCACCCAGCCTGTGCTTCTCTGCCCAAGATGTTTCAGATAGTGAGTGTGATGAGTGATAGGAAGGATCATTGGAGAGGGCACGTATCTGATGAGCTGCAGTTGGAGTTTCTCATCACAGTGTCTTCTGAGAAGTTCCAAGCGTCCTAAGGGTTAGGTGTTAGAGTGTTAGTCCAGAATGAGAATTGTAGTAGCCTTATGAGTGCTCGGGAAGGAACCCTTGAACTGTGCTGGCAGTGCCTTAGCAAAGGCAACAGACAGCAGCGATGGCCCTTTGCAGATATTGAAAAGGATGGGTGTGCACATGGCACTTGCTGTATTCATCTCACAGGATCACAGGATGTTAGGGGTTGGAAGGGACCCAAGGGGATCATCGAGTCCAAACCCCTGCCGGAGCAAGACCGTACAATCTAGCAGAGATCACAGAGGAACAGATCCAGACAGGCTGCTGTTTCATTTAAGTAAGCAGAAGTAATCATAGAATCATGGAAAAGACATCCAAGATCATCAAGTCCAACCACTGGCCTAACACCACCATGGCCATTTAGCCATGTCCCTAAGTGGCCTATCTACACAGATAAGGTCTTATGAGTTGTTTCTCTTAAAAAAAAAAAAAATTTTTAAAAAAATTAAGGAGTGTCATGAGGGAAAAGCAGGATATTCCTTTATTAAAAGGAAAGGCATAGAGATACAGCTTCCATAAATGGAATTTGGTTTTCTTTTCAAGACCCTGAAATGTATCTAAATGTCACCTGAACGTAGTTAGGGTGTATAAATAAATCCTGTAGGGAGTGTATGCGTTTGTATGGCTGACCTGGTTTTAGCCTTCATCTGTCTCTTTATACCAGCAAAGATACATCTTCAGTCACACTTTGTGGTGCCTGAGGAGGGGGAATAAATCTCAAATATCATACGGTAAAAATGAAAAATACCTACTAAAGAGACTTGAAAGACAGTGCCAGGTTCTTCTCTTGAGTGTTTTACTGCTTTATGTTTCATTTACTTCAACCGGCACAGTTCCTTTGGTTTCTTCAGCTTCATCCACTTTGCTGAATGACAGAAAAAGGGGGAATGCAAGTGTTGTATGTTGGGGAAACTTAGTCTTCAAGCACAGGAATGAAATCACGGTCTTACTGAGGAGTCATTCATTGGTGGCAGCTTTCAGTATCATTGTCCTTATGGAAGGTCTGTGTGGGTCATTATTATCCTGCAGAACTACTTCGTTTGCTGTCAGCTTAACAATTCAGTTAAAAAATCAAGAAAGGTATTAGCTTATATACAGTTTAAATGTTAGTAAATACTGGTCAGGTTTTTTTACTGTTTCGTGTGCCTTTCTGGCTCAGAGAGGGAAAGTAGTGCCAGAGAAAGCAGAATTTCTAAAGTAGCCTTCCAGTAAGACTATAGATCTATTAATTCCTAACTGAAATCAAGGTTAAGGGTGAAAGAGTTGAATAGAACTTAAAAATCAAAGATATATTGGAAGACAGCATCAAAGGCATATCAAAATATGGTGGTCTTTTTATAAGCTGCAAGCCCTGAAGAGATGGTGCCCATAATAGAGCTGAGGGAGAAAGGATCAAAGTGATGATCACATGAGTCTTTAAAGTAGAAAGAATATCTGGAGTGAATCTGTGAAGAGACAGGTTTTGGATGAAACTTTCATAGCACTGGGATCATTTATCAAGTCTTGAAGCCTGGGTACGGTACAAATGATCAGATTTCACCAGGGATGGAGGGAAAGGATGTTTGATTCAGAACAGGAAAGCTAAAATTATCTGTTGTCTATCTGTAGAATAACAATATCCACGTTTAAAAGCTATATAGATATGTCCACATATCTATATATGAACAAATATTTTAAAAGGCATAGTTTAGGAATTTTAGCTATACCCCTTTTCTTCAATTAGGTGTGTATTCTGGTGAAACAGAATACAACAATTCTATTTGGGTTGAGTGTATGGGTTTGGGTTTTTTTTTATTTTTGCTTCATAAAGTGTGGGAAGAGGAGAAATGTAGTTAGAGCTTTTCTGTTATTTTCTGTTGCATTTCCGAATTACTCTGATTTTCCCTCTGAAACAGCTGCTTAAGTATATCTCATCAAATGGCTGAGCTTGTCCAAATCCACTACCCTTATGTCTGAGATAAAAAAAAAAAATCAGGACAGTGTGTAGGTCTCGTAATAATGAGCTCCTTTATAGGGGGCGGGGATGGTTATTCTGATTTAAAATTTATTTTCTATATGCCTTTCACAAAGTGTATACAAACCCAGAGGAAAAATAAAATAAAAATTTTGAAAGCTAGTTCTTCTTTTGGCAAGTATGTTCATAGTTCTTCCACGGAGTTTTATACTATGGCAGAGGTTTTTTCTTCTCTTTTAGAGAAGCATTGACAGCTGTGATGAAGGACATTGCCTGTGAAGAGGGAATATCTAGATGCTTGAACAGATCAAGTTTCTTCTTATAGAAGAGTAAACATAAGGTCACAAATCAGACTGTTCTACTTTCACAGACAATCAGGATCAATTCTATGCTACTTAAATGTGAACTGGAAAGGCTTAAGTAGAGCTGCATGCTGACATTAACAGAGGGTAGTTTATAACCTGTGTACATTGTCACAGCTATCCTTTTACATGAAGTCATGGATGAATGCCATGTGCCCATGTTGAGTTGCCTCCTTGTCAGCAGGCAAGATTGCCCGTCCATCACTATTATCTACAACGAGGCTCATTACCTGCCAGCCAGTAAACATCTCACTCTCACCATCTGCAGTGAATTACAAAGTGACTGGAGGAATCAGGATCAGTTTGCCCTGCAGAATGATTGTCAAGTTCATTTTCATCTTTGGAGGCCCTTTGGAGATGGAAAGGATGGTGCCTGAGATGGCAAAAAGGATGATGTCCATTACCCTCAGGCATACAAGCTGACTGACGCTATTCTTACCTACATTCCGTTTTACCGGGTGCAGGTGCCTTGAAATTTTCACAGCATGCAGGTGAAATAATTTCTTCTCTTCTCGACTGGCTGTACCATTTGTGATATATAGTGGTGCCATTTTCACATGAGTGGACAATGTGTTGCCTCATTCGCAAAATATGTTTGTAATAAAAACATTGATGTTGCTCAGCACAAAGGCGTCTCCCACTGACAGAGGTGGTGTCCAGCCACCCAGTGATCCATTTAAAAAGGAGGATAGTCTATTACAGTAATTTTTGCTGTTAGCATTTTGCCAGTCAGTGGGGTTTTTTTTTTTTGAAAGCTACTAGGTAACTTGACAGTGATTGTAAACCTTGACGTCAGTGCATGGGCATGCAGTGAATTCTCAGCATCTGCTTTAGGGAAGAAAAAATCTGTTTGATGGTTGGACTTGATGATCCCAGAGGTCTTTTCCAACCTTAACAGTTCAGAGATTTTATTTTGTATGTCTTTTAAGGGAAAGGGGCAAATCAAGAACATGTCAGTACATTCTCGGTGAAGGGACTGTCGATGATGTACAAATAGATTGGATGTTCCACTGTTGGTGGGGAAGTAGCCAAAGGAATGGGAGCTCTTTCTTTGGCCTTCAGGACACATGAGCATAGTGCAGAACCTGGCCCTCCTGAGCTTGAGTGTCTGGCCTTTCTCTTTGGGCTCTCTCCCAGCAAAATGCAGAGTTTAAAACTAACTAACTAAATAAAATTGAGTGATATGTGTTGGGTATGTCAGCCAATGGCCACATGTGCAGTGAGGAAATTTTCTCTGAGAGCTCCCAAAGCTCATAATCATTGTGCAAGATATAATTATACTCTTTGGAAATCCAGATTGGTCCACAGTAAGGGGAGGATGGGAGGGAACGTTGCAGACGGATTTAACAAGTGTATGTGTCCCTTTTCTACAACAATTTGGTCTTAAGTGCACTTGGCTAAATTCTCATTCTTCCCTGGGGAGGGTTACTGGAGGGATTTCCAGGCTTTTCTGTCTGCCTGCAGCAGGCTCATGGGGAGCGAACACACTGACTACCATTCTTTGCACCTGCTTCAGAGAGGGGCAGCACACACTCCCAGATGCTTGCCTCAGGGTGCCAGCAGGAACCGGGGAATAGGAGGAGGCTGGCACTGTTCTTCAACAGAGAGTCATCCCCCTCAGGAGTCATGAAATGCCAGTGGGCAGGCTGTACCCAGGACTTTAGAGCTGAGCAAGTGCTAATGACAGTTTTCTGCCTGTTCCTGGTTAAATAAATACAGAGGTCCAGAGGAGAAAGCTCTCCTGAAGCCTTACTACCCTCTCATAATGCTTCAGGAATAGCTGGCTTTTAGCCTCCTGTAAGAGAAGAGCTTTGTGCTGCTACTTTAGAGAGTGAAATCAAATTAAAGTGGAGATCAGCCCTGACTTCTAACTGGTTGTAAGTTTTGCTTGCCTGACCTAATAATTGTTTTTAGGCTTTGTCATTTATTTTTTGAGTGGAGAACCTGTTTAGATGCCTTGAGTTGTAAAGCTTGTCTGCTAAAGGAAACAATTTTCTGAATGATGATTGTTCCCATAAAACAGGGCTTCAGAATGGTCTGCCATCCTGATTATTGGTGGTACCCAGACGTCTGACTGACCAGGCATGTTTCAGAATTCTGAGATTTGCTGTGTTTTGAAACGGGAACAAATGCTTTAATAAATTAAGTGAACAGTACCCTCCAAACTCTTGAAGTGAATGAAAATTTTGCCTGCGGCAAATAATGCCTGGAGCTTCACAAACACCCTCACTTCATACAGAACCAGAATTGATTGCAGTTATTTTTTGTAGCATGCAGGGATGATAAGATACATAGAATCAGATAATAGATTCACAGAATCATAGGATGGCCCGAGTTGGAAGGGGTCTTAAAGATCATCTAGTTCCAAACCATCTGCCATAGGCAGGGAGACCTCCCACTAGACCAGGCTGCTTAAAGCTTCATCCAGCCTGGTCTGAAACACTTCCAGGGGCGAAGCGTCCATGACTTCTTTGGGCATCGCATTCTAGTATCTCCCCACCCTCATCGTAAAGGACATCTTCCTAATGTCTAATCTAAACCTACTCTGCTCTAGTTTAAAACCATTTCCCCTTGTTCTATCATCACATGACCTTATAATAAGTCCCTCTCCAGCTTTCATGTAGGCCCTCTGCAGGTACTGGAATGGTGCTGTAAGGTCTCCCCAGAGCCTTCTCTTCTTCAGGGCGAACAGACGCAGCTCTCTCAGCCTGTCTGGTAGACAGCATAACCTATCTGGATCGTACCTCAGTGTTCATGATAAGAGGTGAATGTCAGCATTTTATATGTTGCGTTTGGCTACATCTGCATGCTGTTGTCACTTTCCCCATTTACAGAGACTTGGCAGTGGAGGGATCTAATTGCTGGGTGCCAGATTATCAAAAGCATTTAGGTGTTTAAAGATGTCACTGATTGCCTGAAGGTATTTTCAAGAGCACGTTAGCAGGTGAGGGTCATTCCTTTGGCACTGCCTGCCTTTTAAAATGTTGGTCGCTGCCTGTTGTTAAGTCTGATTATAACAGTTTCTCTAAAGGTCTTTGCTGCCACGTCCAAGGCTTGCCAGCTCACTCACCAGAGGAGTTGCAAGTATACTCTAGGCTTCTGTATGAAGCATGTGAGGGATTGACATGGCACCGATCTGCTTCTTTCAAAGTACTGAGAGGTACACAAGTATTGAGAAGAGAACATAAATAAGAGGGAACGAGAAAAACAGGAAATTTCAGCTGGCTTTGTAAAGGATAGAGGAAGCTTGAGCGATGAACATTGCACTGAAAGCCATAACACCACAAATGCTGTCGTCGTGCTGTGTTTGCTGAGCAGGAATGAGATGGATTTGAAGGATTGCAGGCTCGGTGGGTTTCGCATTCAACACTGAAATACCAAACAGACAAGTCAGCTGTAATATGAACTTCAGCCATTCAACAGTAAGCATAGCTTGGCTTGATAAACATCCTCTTGGAAGAAGATATCTACGTCACCAGTCCAGGCATAGAGAAAAGCTCTCCTTTATGTCATGTTTTGACTATTATGTGCTTCCAAATGGTACATTTAGTGACACTGATAGAGAAGAGATGGCTCTAAATATCAAGCAAGAAGGAAATAATAAAATACCAAGCTGTTGAAATAGCATATCGACTAGCCAAAAGAATGTCTGGCCACATTTTTAGATGTTGTAAAGTCAGTGCAATTATTTAGCTCTCAGCTGAAACATGCTAAGTTATACTTGCAAAATACCCAGCCCTTTGTTTACAACAATTCATTTAAGTACAAGCTTTATCCCTTTGTGCAGCTAAGCATTTCTATAAGGCTGTTGCAATTCTAAAGTTTCAAGCACAGGTTTATAAACCAAATTAGATGAAAATGTCACTCCCCAGTTACAGTCTCATTCTTTAATGGATTTTAAATCATCAAACATCTAAAGAAAAACCTGAGATAAACCCAAATCCACAAATTGCAAAGCCATAGGTACCCTTGCTCTAGTGAATCAAGCAAAAAGTACTGACATTTTTTACCAAAGCAGCTGTCTAAATAGCGTCATAACTGTTTGCAGTCACACAAGGAGGAATTGAACACACTTGACATTTTGTAAGGATTTGGGAATTTTTATAACTTGGAAAGTGTTCTGGAAGTGCTTTAGATAGCGTGCTATATGAAATAGATAAAAGTCGGAATACTGTATCATGATTTAATAAATAGCTTCTTTAATGGTGTTTTCCAGAAGGGCCATGTAAAAATCCAGTGGATTCAATAGAGAAATTCTTACCATGTTCATCATGCCCTGAATTACATTAATGGCAATTCAGCACCCCTAAAAGTAGCAACAAAAAGGTTTTGGCTGCCTTTTCGTTGAAAACGTGTGATGACAACGCAAGCACTGAATTACATTTCTTCCTAGACTTTGAGAGAGTTAATCCAGTTCTCTGGCAACTCCTGATAGAAATATTTCGGCAAGAGACGAAGGTGCTAATCTGTACAAAGTGTATCTCATAATGGATCACAAGAGGAGAAATTTCTGGGGGTTTAGCTAATAAACCACCTGCAAAAGGCTGCTTAGATGTAGGATTTGAGGAGGACCCTGACTGAACTAAAGCTTTATTGGTTTAATGTTTAAATAACTGTGGCACTGTTTGCAATTGCAACACTTGTTAAGGCGATTGTGGATTATTTTATTTGCTTTCTTTCCTTCTTTTGAAATGTATGAAGTTCAACACAACTTGTATAATAGAATGATGGTCCAACCTCCTTAAAAATGTCTTCGTTGTACAGTCTGGAACAATACAAGGACTCCAGTGATAAGATCTTCCCATCTTTTCCTCATTCAAATCTCCCTTGATTTCACTACCCAGAAATCAAATATCAGCTGTGAAACAAGGTTCTGGTACCTTTTCGCTTCAAATTTCACAAGTGAAACAACTTGTTACAGTTTGTCAAAATTAAGAGTTTGTTTAATTTTGTTTGTTTATTTTGATGGAGAAGTTTATAACATCCAGGCAGTTGAGGAGCAGGCAACATGCCTGTCAGTTGCCAAATACTCCTCAAATGATGCCTTGAAGTATGGCATTCCACAGCTGAACCAAAAAGGTCATGCTGAAGTATGGATGTGGCTGGAGTTCAAACCAGAATCAGAGACTGTTTTGAAGCTTCTGTTCTAATTTTTTGTCTGCATATCTTTAACCAAAGTGATGTAACAATAACTTTTTTCCCCCAAGATTTCTGCATTATGCTTTAATTTTTTAAGGATTGGTAGAGGGAAGTTTTAGTAGTGTCTAGATGGCAGTAGAGAACATGCACTTTCTGGTTATTTACGGTGGGAATTGGAACCCAGTTTAAAGGGACGCTACCCTTTTGCAAATGGGTTTTGAGATTTCACTGCATGCTTCTAAAAAGGGACCTGTGACTGTGTGGTAAGATGATAATTTTGTTTGAATCAGTGCGCATCTGAGTCTAGTGGGGATGTCTAGGCAGTTTCCATTATCCAGAAGCTTTTCTGGCCATCCTACAACAAAAAATATACCCTTTGAAAACCATTCCTTTGTATCCCAGCCAAGTAACTTTCCTTGTCATTCAGTTTGTCTTGTAATCAAATGGTACATTTTGTTGTCTGTACAGTTCTAGAGCACAAGGATGTGATGTGTACTAATAATGAGTCTGCAGATGCGTAAATATATTCCAAAATGACTAAGACAGGAATGAAGTTATAGGGTTGCCACACAAAATGTTGTCACTGGGTGTTTGAATGTGTAGATTGGTGCTGTCTGAGCACAGAAAGCTGCAAAGGAGAAAGAAGGTAGGATGTTGTCAGCATTTCAGCTAGAGAATACCACCGTAGGGAATTGTAGTAATATGTGATTTTTCGAGGCATCGCTATTGCTTGCAGGCTTTGGGTATAACAGCTGTTAATAAAGAAGGAGAGTTTTTCCTTTTTCTTCAAAACAAGGCTATCCTGCTTTTGGGTCCTGAGGTCCTTCACCAATTCTTGTGCTGAGATGAATTCTTGAGAAGACAGGATAATCCTTCATTTGACATTTACTCACTCAATTACCTTCCTGCATTTTGTGCAGGCCACATCAGACATTTCAAATTTTATTTGTTCTTGCCAGACTGCATTTATTCATTAGCTGTATTTATTGTAGTTATGGTTGAGACAGCACTTTTATTGCAAGCCCCCTATCTTTGGTGGTTTATAACTTTCTGAAACAATTACCTTTTTGGCTGAAATTTCTCAAGCTTGTTCTAAGCTCAGAGGTGAATAATGCTTCAGTAAGTTCGAAAAAAATCCATTAAGCCATTTATGAGGACTAGACGTTCCAATAAACGCAGGCGCATTTATTTTTTGATGACCTACTTATTCCAATAAAGTACATTATTATTCTGTTTTCTCCTGTTTTAAATTACGTTGTCTTTTGAAAGAGCATGAGGATGTTTTATACTGGATTTTTAGATGGGCTTCAAGTGAGTTTTTTTCACATGCAGTTTTGTGCAGGCAAGCAGGCCTATTTGCTACACTTAGCTCACAAACAAGACTGCTTATGGGTGCAAAAGCTTTTGGGGTTCAGCTGTTACCTCAATCCTGTGTAGTTGTGATGGGTAGTTGACAGAGTGCATATGCAAGTCTTACTATGCAGTGCAAGGTTAGATAGACAAAATGAGGCCATCTTTTGAATATAGGTCCTTAGTTGTGCAATGTTGCTAACTCACTGTGAAGATTCAGGTAATACTTGTGCAACAGTATAGCGAACAGCATAATTCTGTCTCACAGGCGTGCAGTACAAGTTTTCTGGACTGGACAATGTGAAATTATTTGACAATTGACAAAGTCTCATGCAGTTGTAAAAGGCAGTACTTAGTTTCTTTATTTTTTTTTTTCTTTTTCTTTTATTTTGTTTTTGCATTGAGCTTCTACAATGGCTAGGCAATTTAAATTCAGCTATGCTTTGCCTTACGTCTACAGTGTGCTTTTTAGGGCACATGCACTGTTTTTTATGGTGTAGCTTGTGAAGAGGTTGTAGTGTTCGTGCAAACCAATGTAGCATGATTCTAAAAGAATTCTACTTAATAAAATAAGAATGTTCTGTTTATGCCAGTGTAACTGAGAGCAGAATTTGGCCCAGTATGATTAAGTGCACTGATGAACTTCAATGCTAAATTCCATGACCTTTGCACAATTAAAATCTCAACTTGAATATTGTGTAAGCCTAGCTTTTCATTTAATTACACATATTTAGTTGAAAGCTCAAAAAAATGTTAATATTTTAAGTCTCTTCTACTGTTTGTAATTGAACTTTTTTGTGTGATTGTTTTCTGCAGTAATCAAGAGGACATTAGCATGGACAGGAAATGAATCTGGAACTCTAGAGATTAATATTAATCTGCTAATGTCCTGTCCTGATGTTCTCAGGAATCCTTTCTTCTCTGGCACATTATGGTACTTTAGTAATCAGCAGTTAGGGTAAGGTTTTCTCATGCCTGAACTATGTCCTCATATGTCTTTTGTTTTCTGATTGCTGTGGGAATTATGCCTCTTCCCCTCATAGAGACAGAGCAATATGTAATGTTTCTTCTTCAGCAGCCATACCGTTTAGACAAATGTGAGGCTGGAGGCTTAGTATATTAACAGGAAGGAGATTTGAGGGTTAGTTAGAGGGTTTCATCTCAAGTTCTATTTCTGTATGGTGTCTGCCATACCTCCATGTTTTGAAGTACTTACCTTGTTCCTTGTACTAACTCTGCATAAATAGTGAAACACAGGCGCATCAGGCCTTAGTCTGCGGTATCACTGAGGAGCCCAGAGCATGCTGAAATCAGTGTCAGAAGGAATATTCTCGTCCTTGGACTGTGTAGTCCAGGCAAGATCTAGTGGTTTTGCACTCTCATGCAAAAAGTCAGAGGGACTACGAAACCTCAGCCCCTTTATTCCTTTCTCCAAAGAGTCTTCTTGTCCCATCCCACAGAAGTACCAATGCCACTGCAGAAATTACTGCAGCCCTAGGACTCTGGTATAGAATCTACTGATACTGCTTATGTCTGCATGTGTAGGACTTAAGCAGGAAATTGTGTATACACAGCACACTAAGCCATGCTATTTCTTCCCTGTTTTTTCTCCTGCACACATCCTAGAGTCCTGAAACACAGCGTCTCAGTAGCATTTAGGAAATGCTGCCCTATCTTCATGTATACCACTCTCATTTGCATAACAAAGCTGAACTGATTTTTTTTTTAATGTATGCAGAACAGAGAGAATTAGTTTTTAGATAATTCTGTGAGTGGTATGGGGAGGTGGGGTTGGTGTGTGGGTTTTTTTTTTTTTCGTTTTCTGGCATAAGTACCCCTGGTTTTGCTCCAAAAAATTAATTGATAGTCCGTTAAAAACTTACTACATTTGTTCTAACTTCTACTTTTATTTTAAATTTCTATTGTGCAATTCAATCCGAATAAAAAACCCTCTAGAAGGTGCAATATTGAGAAGCAATATTGACGTGGTTGTAGCAGATCATTCAATTTCTTTTTTCCCCAAACAGAATTTCATTGAAATGGTTGTATTTTCAGTGTTTTGCTTTTGATAAATCGGCATCTTCCAATGGCCATATGTTCTATTGGAAAAATCTCAAGTCATCCTAGTGGTGTGCACCCAGATGATACTCAGTTTCATGATATGTTCCGTCGTATGGTATTTAGTACAAAAAGAAGAAAACAAGAAAGTGATAGTGGAAATGACACTGAGGCCTGTGCTTGCACTTCAAAATAACTATATTTGAGTCCAAGCATAATGTAAAGGTTTAAATTCTGTATTTTGATTTTATTTTGTTTTGGATTAGGGTACAGAATAGTTTCCTTTTCTCTCAGATTGGTTTGTGTCCTTTGTAGCCTGTGTGTTCCAATGAAAAATGCCTACATTAGCTGAACCTTTGACTGGCCAAACACTTATTAGTGTTTTTGCATGATACTCAGGTGAATGAGCTTCTACAGTTTTCTTAGCAGATGAAGTAGATGATAAAGTTGGTTTGATTTACTGGGAAATGGGAATCAAAATATCATTTCAGCCCTAAGCCTTCGTTTTTATGTGCCACCATTTCCCATCTGTATGTGCATCTCTCTATAAAGGGCACTTGAAAAATAATTGTGACAACAATGGAGAAGCACTTGGTGTGGACTGTACATGTGCCCAAAATGTGAAGAGACTGAGCCCAGAATCTGGGAGTGGAGTGGAAGAGAGGCACGGGTTTCTCTGGCTGTACAGTTTCTGAAACACCAAGGCTCAGACGGTAAAGTTTCACTTCAGGTGAGCAGAAAACCCAAGAACTCAAGAGTGGGGGCAGCTTGCACTTGTGTGGTTAAGCAGTTACATGCTCAAGCTGACTGCTTTAGCCCAACTCTGCAAACATCTGAGCTTCTTCAGAAGCATCCTCTGAACCATGACAGTTTGGTAACAAACCTTTTCAAGACAACCATCAACACTTAGGATTTGCTTTATAGCCTTGGACTGTGAGCCATAGCTTTTCAAAACGTGCTTCATGAGCATTTTGGGCAGCATTGTAGCAGTGGTGGATAAAGAGCTGGGGTGGCAGAAGCATTTGACATACCAGTGCCTAGGAATGATTCTAAGTCGCACCAATTCTGTGTGCTGTAGTGTTGAGGTCAGGTGCATTCTCCATCTGTGCTCCATCTGCTCAGCAGGAATGCTGATCTGGTGTGCTGTACCTAATGTGGTGTATCTACCTTGCTGGTAGATTTTTAAGAAGATAAAAGACTCCGAGGAGGTCCAGAATATTTTAAGTATTTTTCAAGGCTTGGCTGGAGACATTTAAACTTCAATAGTCAACAGGGGAGTTGCAGCAAGGAAGATTTCTTTAAACTCCTTTCAGAGCCCTTCTTTCCTGTATCGATTTGGTTTTGCTTTTCCAAAGGATTCCTGCTTGTCAAAAATATGGGCAGAAGTTGCAAGAGAGCTCACTAGAGACACGGCCTTTATGCTAAGGCTTTCAGTATCTTGCTGAGATATTGACTGTCTTAGGACTGATGGAATTTCACAGTCTTCTCCCCTCTTTGAACTGTGTCATAGGGATCCAGGGCTTTTTTTCTTGTGACAGTGACACACGATTTAAAAACAGTAGTTTATTTTACCACTGAATTTATTCCCTGGTGGCAAGGGGAAACTGAGGCAGAAAATATTTGTTGTACAATGCAGTATCAAAGCAGAGAATGACATCCCACATTTAATGCTGGCTTCTTGGAATCAAAGACAAAACTGACTGATGGGGCCAGCTTTTCTGAAAATAACTTCAGAGTTCTCATCTGTTTTCTGTCCATTTAACTTTTGTCTGAGTACTTCTAGCTAACGGACTAGGAAGATCAGTTTAGCTAATTGTCCAGAATGGTAGAACTCCTTTGAATGTTTATATTTTCAAAACTGGACTATAAGTTATTTAACTGGGCTAAAGTTACTTAGTGTCATAGGCCTAGCAAAATGCATTGTACGTCTAAACAAAGGGTTTTTTCCAAAAGTTCATTGCATGTGTTTAGTAATAAAGAGCTCAGTAATTCCCTCAGCATTTTTAAAGAAGAAGCAAATATGCAACACTTCCCAGAAAGAAATGCCTATTGCCTTTGTTGTTCGTTCCCAAACTGGCATGGTTAAAGGATTAGTTACTCAGCAGCATTCTGGTTAAAAGATCAGACTGGTTTGCATTTTTGTTTTGTGAGGCAGCTCACCCTTCCCTGTGGCAGAAAAGGACACTTGTATTTATACTGACAAGAACTGTAGATCAGTGTTGGAATAAATGTTGGCACTTGCTCTTAATTATTTCTGGGACTTGAGATCAGGTATGGCTTACATTTTATACCACAGCTCTAAAAGGCCACAGAGGACTTTCCAAAAACTGAACAATGCACATGTCCGTTTTCTGTGGGTTTCAGCTATACTGGGCTGCAGCCCACTGCTCAAACATCTGTTAAAGGAAAGGGCCCATTAAAAGAACACAACATCGCTGTAGTGTGGTGATGCATTTTAATAGTCTGCTACTGCACTTTTCCATGCTTTTGTAGCCCTGTGGAAAACCAAGTTCTCTAGCTAGTTAGAAGTGTTCACATGAACTTACATGCCCTGGGGTTCTCATGAAAAATGGGGATAGTGATCAGATGTTCTTTTTTCTTAGCAGTTTGTTCTAAATGAATCTTGCAAAATCTCCATTTTCTTTAGGGTGTGGGGAGCTCAGCGTTTGGTGTGTTGCTGATGGTGGGCTTCAGAGATCTTCACTCCACTGTCTTTCGTTGCTGTACCATCAGGCCAGTTGTGCCAGACAGCTGAGTCAGACTAACTGCTCTGGGGTACCTATTCACTCTGGGATTGGTAGAATTGTGTGATAATTTTGCAAAGCCTCACTAGCCCCTGAACTGTGATTCCTGCTCTACTCCTGTTTAAAGAGGCAGTTATAAGGAAAGTACTTGCACATCCTACTGAAAACCATCATGTTTTCAGAGACATTTACATGTTTGAGTCACAGCTTTCCTGTATCTGGCAGCAAATACTGATTTGAGAATGGAAGAGAGATCACTCCCTTGATCAAATTACAATTTTTTTCTTTGTATATTGCCCCAGCTGGAAATACTAATTTTTCCAACACAACCTTGCCCTTCTATTCAGAAAGACACTTCCACACATACATAAAAGGTGAAATGAAGCTGGGAAAGCTGTACTTTTGCATGTAGCATTATTGTTTTTGGTGTTGTTACTGTTATTACTGATATTAGTGTTATTTCATTTATTAAATGAGAGTGTCGATTTAATTTAATTTTTTTTTCCGAGATTTCTCATCTAGCCTCTCAGAGTATACTTGGCTCTTTTTATATCATTACGAAAAGTTGCTGAGCACCCACAACTTCCTTGGGAGATGTTAGAAACCAAGAACTTTAGGACCTTCTAGGATTTAAGATTTTTTGAACCAAATTCTCCTTCTAGATACACAGCATGAGATTGTGTACAACTGGAAATGTAAGTGAAGGCATATTTCAGTCTCTTGTCTTACTGTGTAGTTTAAATGTCCCTGTCATCTTTTGGTACTGAACAAATCCCATGGGTGCTTGACCTGATGCACAATGCTAATAGGTTACAGATGACTTAAGCAAATAATGACTTGACCATAGCCTGTGTTTACTGCTGTTGGAAGACCCTGAGAAGGGATCAATGTAGCATGGGTATTCTGTTCCATTGCTGCTTTCTCTAGAGGTTCTCTCAGTCAGTGGCCATACTCAGACACTAGCACTATTTTTTTTTCCCCTAAGTCTGTTACAGCTCCTCCCTTTGGATATCGTAGAATCATAGAATGGATTCAATTAGAAGGGGTTTTAAAGATCATCTAGTTCCAACCTTACACTAGACCAGGTTGCTCGAAGTCTCATCCAGCCAGGGAGAAGGCATCCACAACTTCCCTGGACAACCCATTCCGGTGTCTCACCAGCCTCACAGCAAAGAGTTTCTTTCTGATGTCCTATCTGAATTTACACTGCTCTAATTTAAAACCATTGCCCCTTGTTATGTCACCACAGGCTCTTATGAATAGTCTCTCTCCAGCTTTCCCACAGGACCTCTTCAGGTGGTGGAAGGCTGCTATAAGGTCTTCCCAGAGGTTTCTCTCCTCCAGACTACACAGCTCCAACTCCCTCAAGCTGTCCCCCTTAGGGGAGATGCTCCAGTCCTCTGATCATCTTTGTGTCCCTCCTCTGAACCCTCTCCAGCAGATTCATGTTGTTCCTGTGTTAGGGGGCTCCAGAGCTTGATGCAGTACTCCAGATGGGGTCTCACGAGGGCAGAGTAGAAGGGGTATATCACTTGGAAATTCCTAGATTAAAGCTCTGAGTGCAAAGCAACACTTAAACTCAAATTAGACCGCCCTCAGTCTTATCTGACTTACAATTGGAACCTTCCAACAAACTTTTAAGACAGTGCCCTCTGCACATGCCTGGTGGCACATGGCAATGCTTTGGTGCTGCTGGAGGAGACAGTTCCTTGGAACCCAGAGCTTCAGCTCCTCACATGGAAGGACCTTAATCTAAACAAGGAGCCTAAAGAATAGCGCTGCATGTGCCTGTATAAACAGTCTGAAAATCCAATTGTAATGAGACATTCCTGAGGTGATTTCTGAACTCCCTTATCTCAGACATTCTGCCTGGGTTACAGCTTTGCTGCTTCACCAGAGACAGTGGGGTAGAGCACAGATCACCAGTGCTGTGTTTCTTAGACCTTGTGGCTATAGAAATGTGACTGGAAGAAACATCTGCAGATGTCTGGGTTGCAGAGGAGTTAACTGAGGGTATGATTTAGGCCACCAAATGTGGATAGTTTATTGTGGCCCTGTTGTAACTTTTCTTATATCATGAGGGATTTTATGTCTTTTACTGACTGCACAGTCCTGAGACCTGCCTTCTGGCTGTGATTTATTTTTCCTGTTAAGTCATTGTTCATCATTACAAACTGAGATTATGCTTCTGTGTAAATTTAAGACAGAAGCATTCTTGAACTTGCACACATTTTTAATTTTAAGGAGGCAACAGAATCCCCTTTGCCCTCCTATACTTATGCTACTGAACAATTATAACTCATCACCCTTTGATCTCTGCGGCATTCTTGTCAGATTAGTACAGGGAGAGACCTGAATCAGGACATTGCTCCTGAACTGCCACACCAGCTATGGGCTTTGAAGGACTGTCCAACCTGGATCCAGACACAATCTCATCTGAACACCGGGAAGCAAACACGGAAATGTGCCAGGGAAACAAGGCCATGCAGTCACCAGATGCAGAAGTAATTTTGTTGTTATTGCTAATGCTGAAATCCTTAAGGAGTAAAACTTGGTTGAGGAGTTGTTGAAAGGGGAAAGAAAGAGGCCTGCTAGTTGACCTTGGCAGATGTCAGATGAAGGAACACAACTGAGGAAGACTTGGAAGAATACTTGGGCAATCCAAGAGAGGGTGAGCAGGCCTTCCTGACCACCCAAAATTTGGCATGAAGAGAGGAGCAGGTGCTTCTGGATATGTCAGAGGGTGGTGTTCTTGGCCTTTAGAGAATTTCAGAGGAACAGACAGGTATGAGGCAAGTCACATCCCAGTTCTTCACAGAGGGAATATTACAGGAAGTCATGAGGATGTCACTGTGTGGGATTAGAGTATCAGGATGCTTTACAAGGGGCGAGAAGACATGTAGTGCTTGAAGATCAGAAGGGAGTCTGTGTCTGGACAGGATAAGACCCCCAGTTTTGCCTTTTCAGTTGTAACACAGCTGGCTGAGTAATTCTTTCTCTTATATTTTCTGATACATGCTTAGAATATAATGATAGCCTCTTAGCTAAAGATGCTTCTTAGATGAAAAAGAACTTATCAAAAGATGGGCTAGATACACAGTTATTTAATTGTCTTTCACATTTTTCTGTTCATGCTACTTACTGTTGTTTTGCTCACTGCTTGATTCATCTCTTTGTCCTGGATTACAGAGTATGCTTTTCTGCTAACCCAATAGCTCCCTAACCTTTACTGCTTCTTGCTTGGGAATCTTTGTGGATGTATTTGTGTCTCTTTGCTCACTCACGTACCTCCTTCCTTTTCCTTTCTCTTTACTATCCACGTGAAAGTTCATCATTTTTACAATAGGTGAAGAAACCCAGTTGAANTTTGTATGTCCTTCCCTTTCCTCCTCCTCTCCCCTCATGGAGTCTGAACAGATTTGGCAATTTCAGCTAAGCACGTCTGTGCAGTTTTTTTAAAATCCATTACATAAGTTTGTTAGTTTAAGACTCTCTTTTTCAACATATGAGCCTAAAATGGCTTTGATTTAAAAATGGAACTTGGCAGGGAATTTGTTCATATGGTAATTTTTTTTTTTTTTTTTGTTTAGTTTAATTTATAATATGTTTTTATAATTTTGGTGTTTTCAAAACAAATGGTGAAATACGGGTTTTTTCCTTCTATTTTTGGCTACCCTCCTCTGAAAGGCCTTACTTTCCCCTTGTGTGTTTAATTTGGTGCTTTAAGAAGTCTTTTTAGATAGAGGGGACTTACGCTGTAAAATTTAGATTTAAACATCCATGTGAAGAGGGATAACTCAGACACGGATACTGCCGGCCAGAACATTGCATCTCATGGTTCTTCTCTCATAACAAGCAGAAGGGTCACTATCTGGGGCTCAAGAGTATGTACAAATATGGAAGATAAATTGGATGAAAGGAAGGGAATGAGGGGAAACAACACTGTTTCTATAGTCGTGACCAGTGCATCACATTTATCTGAGCAATAATTACTTTAAGGAATTTTTTTCACAGTCTGAGATGCAGCAAAGCAGATTGCTTCCAAGCAAAACTCTTTCTTCTGGTCCCTAAACAGAGGGACTCTGCATTCCACAATTGACCATAATTCCCTTGAATTTTCTTACAGAGTTTTTCCTTCATGTTCTCCTTAGTACATAGAATACTCATAAAAGAGAATTTTGCCCTTTAGCAAGTGGTTCAGATCATGCAGCCTATCAAAGTCTGTACAGTGGAATTGGGTCCTAATTTTTTTAAGTGACCTCTTAGTATAGAAAGGCCCCAACGTTGTGGAGTGGGGAAGCAGGACATGAGTTAAAACTTTGGGCAGCTGTGTTCAGGCTGGGCCCTCAGAATAAATACTTTTAAGAGAAATGTAAGGCTGATCAGTTGAGGTGCCAGTTACACCACCTGTCTAGGAGACCCCAGTGTGTGTTTATACCTAGACTAGATGAAACACAATGCATGTTGCTTTTACAAAGGAAAACAGCAGCCCCTTTTTTTTTAAAAAAGGGGCAGGCCCTGAAAAAAAGAATATTTGTCCTCTATTTGTCCTTTGTGCTAAACTAGGTTGCCATGGCTGACCTGATTCAGGATGAGGAAGAGGTAGACTTTGCATGACTAAAGCAAAGGAAGAGATGATCCCTCACAGGAAAGTATGGCACAGGGGGAGGGAAAAAAAATTCGAAACTGTGCTTCATCCCAGTTAAGGCTGACATGAGGTAGAGGGAAAAATCTTTCAGGCTCAGAGATGGGCTTTAGAAGATCAGCCAGAAACAAACACACACAAAAATAAGAAAGCAGAAGGCGTGGGTGGTTATGGGGATTAGTACTGACATATGGAGCCTATCAGCTTGAAGTTACACGTTTATATCTGACCTAGGTCGCTCGTGCCCCAAAGTCATTACTGTCGAACAGCTGTTGGGTGGCCTCTGTGAAATGACTTAGGGGTCTGAGCCCAGTTTCTGGTGGCAGGTGTCCACATTACACAAAATCCATCTGTATTAATTAGCCCCCTATATCTGGCAATCTCAGCAAAAAAGGCCAAGTACTGAAAGTTCACTACAGGGATTGAGCTATCCTACTTTATCTTGGGTGGCCCTTCAAGGAAGAAGCTGAAGAACTTCCACAAAATTATCACAGGAGAAGAAAATGGAGCCCTTGCTTTTTGGTTAAACTCAGGCCACCAGTTTTCAGATCCCTCAGACCAGCAGATTTCACTAATACTGCATTTACTCTGTCAGTCGGCAGAAACAATTTCATAACTTTTTGCATGATGTTGAATATACATCCATTTGGTTTCTGCTTTCGGATCATAATAATATAAACAGGAAAACTACATTTTGAATTCATTAAGTTCTTCCTCCGCTGTTTATAAAAGATAAAAACTTCTCTCTTTTTTTTTTTTTTTTTTTTTTTGGTAGGGATTGATTGGTGTCATGTACATATTCGTTCCCTTCTGTTTATGCAAGATAATAAGAGTATTAACACGGAGGTGGAATAATAGTGTTTATAATTCCATCGCCACTGTTTATATAAGATAAAAACAGTTTTTTAAAAAAAAGGGAAAAAAAAGAAAAATACTGAGAGAACATTTGCTGTTATGCACATATATTATTTTTTTTTCACTTCTGTTTGTAAAGAATGTGAAAGGAAAAAAAAATAAAGTGTAGCAAGTTGAAGAGGAGCTGATTCTGTTTATAATATTTCTGTGCTGTTTACCTAAGATAAATCAATTTAGAGTTGATGTAATGAGTATCCTGGGAGAAGAGAATTGGGGTGAAAGAGGGGCTGGTGGGGTTGTGCCTGATACTCTTAGTACCTTGTAATCCTTTCCTTTGTTAAGAAACATGAAAGATGTATACTGGATCTTTCTAGTGGGAATAGGATGCCATTGGTGAGGCAAGGGACACACAGAGCTGTCATGCTAGCTAATATACCGGCTGCTGCCAAAGGGGTCAGAGGCTTTCTCTGGAAAGAGGACGCTGAGAACAGAGAGGATACTACAATAGTCTGAAAAGATCTCATGAACGTTAAACCCCTTGGTATCATTGTCCATGGACTTAGTCCAATAATTGTGTGCCTGTATGACTGTTTTGTTCTGCAGCTTTGAAGTCTAATCCTAATTCCTTCAGGGAGAAAGGCTTGTAAAATGTCTGCATTTCAGAGAGGAAGAGGGATACTACCTTTGATGCAAACCCTATTGTCAGTCCTGCATAGTCCTTCTAATTCACCCCTACTCCTACCCCTGTGTGCAGGCATACTGACAGTAAAGAAGGCTGTCAGATGTGAATATTTCAAGAGAGACAGGATTCTACTGGAGAGAATCCAATGGAGAGCTACAAGGAAGACTGGGGGAATAGAACATCTCTCCTATGAAGAAAGACTGAGAGATCTGGGGTTGGTTAGTTTTAAGAAAAGAAGGCTAAGAGGACATCTTCTTAACATCTATAAATATCTGAGGAGTGGGTATCAGGATGAAGGTGACTGTCTCTTTATGATGGTGCCCAGTGATAGGACAAGGGAAAACGATTCAAGCTGGTATACAGGAGGTTCCACCTCAACATGAGCAGAAACTTCTTTACTGTGAGGGTGATGGAGCCTGCCCAGAGAAGCTGTGGAGTCTCCTCTGGAAACTTTCAAAACCTGCCTGGATGCATTCCTGTGTGGCCTGCCCTAGGTAATCCTGCTTTGGCTGGGGTGCTTGGATTTGATGATCTCTGGAAGTCCCTTGCAACCCCTAACATTCTGTGATTCCCTGGGATAAGTACCAAGGTTTCTCAGTGTCAACCAGAAAGGCCATCTATACCTAGCAATGACTGTGTAGACATTAGTGTACACACACACAGAGACACACATCTGTGAGTTTTCACTTTTACAAATGAGTTTGCTTCCTCTGCAGTCACCCGCTTAGTGTGTTTGCTTTGCTGGAGCACATCCAGAGAAGGGCAACAACGCTGGTGAAGAGAATGGAGAACAGGTCTTGTGAGGAGCAGCTGAGGGAACTAAGATTGTTTAGTCTGGAGAAGAGGAGGCTGAGAGGGGAGACCTCATTGCTGGCTACGACTACCTGAGAGGAGGTTGTAATGAGGTGGGTGTTCTCCCTAGCATCAGGTGGTAGAAGGAGAGGAAATGGCCTAAAATTTCCCCAAGGGAGGTTTAGCTTATATATTAGGGAAAATTTCTTCACTGCACAAAGGAATCAGCCCAGCAACTGGCCTAAATTTCCACAAGTGGTGATGGACATACATATATGACTAGCTTAAGTGAAAATGGTAGGAGAAAAATCAGGCTGCATCCCTAACCTGGGAGCTGTAGAGTATCAGTAAATCGTACTATTGCATCAAAAGTATTTTTTGTCTTCCAAAAGAAGTCACTGTCATTTATAATTGCATACTAACATTTCTTTTCTCTTTAATCCTGAAAGAATTCAAATCCCAATGATGTCTTCATCTCTTCTTTCCAATTCTTACTTCAGCTCAAGAAATCTTCTCAACAAAGCAAGCCATTTAAGCAAATGCATAAGTCCATTTCTGTTAAATGGAACCTGAAGTAAAGGTTAAATTTTAATTACATGCTTGAATCCCATTGCATTCACACGTTTGAAGTTAAGCACAAGCTTGAGTACATGGTTTGAGGGCTCAAGAGTTTAACATTAATCCAGTCAGGAAGTAAAAACAATGCTGCATGTCTGTCGTGTGATGTGGTCTATTGCATTGCCTGATCCCACCTATGCACCCCTGCTTCAAATGTCAAGTATTTGAAGGAAACTCTGTGTGCTTGGTGAAAACCATTGCCCAAGGTAGATGAAAAAACACAGGCTGCATTGAAAAAAAGTTTTGCAGTCTGCTGGTTAGCCTTCCAGAAACAGACAAGGACGTGAATTAGACAAATAAATGATTCCTTGAAAATTTCTCTCTACTAATTACCAGCCTTTACTTCCCTTGGCACTGACATGGAAGTGGATGCAAAGAGCAGGGATAGATCTGTCAGCAAGCTGGGAAGGAGTTTAAAGGAGCTTCAATCAAAAAAACTTTTGTTTTTCAGATGAATATAAATTGTCATGGGTACAAAATGTCATTTCCTGAAGCGAAGGCCCACTCTCATCCCTATCTCAGAGCATTCCAACATGCAATAATATGCGTCTTAATTATGGTGTTTCAGCACAAAAGGCACAGAAATTTCACTTTTCAGAGTTGTATAATCAAGTTGCTCCACCTTGCTATTAGGCATGAATGGCAGTCAGTGCTCCAGGGAAGCCTGAAATTGAAAGAGCAGCGGGTGGGGAGCAGTGGGTCAGGATGGGTATGCATTTAGGAGAGCTGTGTGGGGAGTCCAGGACTAGAATAGCAGGAAGTGCTGTAAATTGGATTGAACACATTGCTAGTGGACAGGGTGAAAGATTATACAACATTTGTCTGTGTGACCGTAATGAGCTTTTTTCCCATAAAAGATTTGGGGAGAAAGTACTGTGTATGAATAGGGTCCCTTTAAGAAGCACTTTTAAAAGAGCTCATTTTCTATTCCAATCATGTATATGCCTCAGCAAGACTGTAGCCAGATGCTTGTAGATCTGAAGAAAACAGCCCAACCCTTTTCTTATCATCTACCAGAGATGACAGACTTTTAAAACTCAATGGCACTTTCGATAACTTCTAACAAGAGCTGGGACTTGCCTGGCTCCATTTGTCTGGTCAAGGCAGTATTTCTGAGATTTATCCCATGGAGATTTTCAGCAGAACCTTACACTTAGTGTCTAAATTAATGATATTCCTTCCTTTTTGCCATGACAAAAACCACTCTGCGCTGTATACGTTATGCTAAAGTTTTTGTCATGGACATACTCTGTAAAAGCTTTTTCAGCTTCATCATTTTGACAAGCTGATTCCATTAAATCCTTCCCAGTGATCGCTTTCGTGTGGTGCAGATGGAGGGGGGTTGTTTGCTTGCCTTCTTTGAAACTAGAAAGCAGTGATCATCTGCCAGGTTACGTGGTGTATCTCAGCACTGACCTGTCCCCAGGAAAACTTGTTTTGAGGAAACATGTGCATTCTCTGTATAGCTCTCATAGCAGATTAGACTTGTTAGTCTAATCTGTAACTTTCCTTCAAGGCTCTTTTAGGATGTGGACATGAGCTTAGCTCTTAAAGCATGTGGGTTGGCCTGTTAATATCCATGTGCATTAAAAAGCTCTAGGTACAGAAAACATTTCTCTCTGCGGTATTTTTCAACATTTCACCTGGACTGAAAAGGAAATTGTTGAGTGCTTTGAATAAGAAAACCCTCTAGCTGTTCTCAAATACATGATTAAATCAAAATCCTGCAGAGAAGAGGAGGTTGTGACCAAAAAAAATGAATACTGATTTCATCACAGAATTTTGTTTGATGTTTCTCCTACTAGCTTCACAAATCTGAAGGCTGCAAGAAACTATAGCAAGAAATTCCCTCTCTTGCCCTAGTGAGACCACATCTGGAGTATCGTGTTCATTTCTGGAGTTTCCATTTCAGGGAGGGTGGGGAACTGGTAGAGGAAGTCCAGCAGAAGGCTGTAAGAATGACTGAGGGAATAGAATATCTATCTTATGAAGAAAAGCTGAGAGACCTGGGAGACCTGGGGCTGTTCAGTCTGGTGATGAGAAGACTGAGAGAGGGTATCTGATCACAAATATCTGAATGGTGGGTGTCAAAAGGTGGCCAGTCTCCTTTCACTAATAGCATGAGGGGCAGTGCACACAAACCAGAACACAGGATGTTCGACCTCAACATGAAGAAGAACTTCTTTCCTGTGAGTGTGCCACGGCACTGGAACAGGCTGCTGGGAGAGGTGGTGGAGTCTCCTTCCTTGGGAACTTTCAAAACCCAACTGGATGCATTCCTGTGGTCTGCCCTAGATGATCCTGCTTTGACAGTGGGATTGAACTAGATAATCTCCAGAAGTTCTTTCCAACCCCTACCATTTGGTGATTCTGTGATTGACTGCAGGCTGGTGGTATCATTGCCGGATGCCGTGGCTATCACAGATACCAAAGGGGTCTAGGCAGTCACTGTTGGCTCTGATCCTGCCATACTGAAAAGTGCTAGATGCTGGTGATAAGAGGTAGAGCTGAAAAAATAAAGTTGATAATGAAATAAAAGGATTCTTAATTTTAAAATACACATCTTCACAACATACCTTTTGAGGAAGTTGGGTTATTTTAATCTCGGTTTCATGGCATGAGAAAACTAAGTTTTTTGTGACTAAAGCAGATTGGAGTCTGTGGGGGAACCAAGTCCACAAAACTGCTTTTGTCTTCAAGGAATGCTTTTTATCTGTATATATGTTGCTACAAATGAACATGGTGCAGAGCTACCTCATTGCTTCCTTCTTAATGAGGCTACTAAAGTTTTTCTATTCCAACCCCAGCAATAGACATGTCCACTGGTATTTTGGGGGTAACTGTCAGAGCAGAATAGAATTGCACACAGCCTGCTTTTGCATAACAAGAAAAGCAAAATCTATCGTAGCAGGCTACCAAGGCTATCAAAGCATCTCAGATCCCCTAATTTATTTATCCATGCCACAAACCAAAAGCAAATTTTAAAGCAGGTTTGGTTTGTTTTCTTTTGGCACCTGCTAATAACTTCGCCATCCTTCCTTTTCCAGGAAGTATTTCACAAGCTGACAGAATTCTTCTGATCTCCAAGACTGAATAGCTGGTTATCACTGCTTTCCATCTTATGTGGAGTTTATCTCCCTCATTTAAGATAACAAAAGCACTGTCTGCATGCACAGACCATTATCCTGGTTGGGCTGTTAAAGTTACTGTAATGCTGACTTTATTTTCTGTAGCAGTTCTGAGCAAAATGTTTCCTTTGAAAGGTCTCAGACCTCTATCCTCCCAACTCCTAATCATAGTAATAACCAACCTCAAGGAGTCATTAGTGAAGACTCAAACAATATCCTGTAACAAGTCAGCTATGAAGAAATTGGCATAGTTTATCTCTGTGATTCATGTTCTTATGAAAATAATGGGTTGCAAAATAAAGCTAGCATTGCTGCCGTGCTGTACAGTATCCCTTGGATCTGAGTCTTTTCTCCCCAACCCACTTGGTCTCCCAAGCTAACGGTGAGTACAACTGCAATCATTTATGAGACAGGATCCATCTACAGAAGTGGCATGTTGTTAGATTAGCCAATTTATTGTGCTGCCTCTGAAACTGAATACCCTATAAACCTCTTTTTTGATCAGTGTAACTTGTTGCATTTTTAGATGAGCTGGGGAAACGGAGTAATGATTATATTCAAATCCATCCTGTAAAGATGGATTTGCTTTCCTGAAGCAAATGGATGCAGCAAACTTTGTAAACTGGGTTTGGTTAAGTTCTTGGAATTGTTTGCTTCTGGTTTTCTCTTTGTGAAATGGACACTGATGCTTTGCAGGAAAGCTGATAAATAGCGTGAACTATGGCTCGCCACCAAGAGACTTTGTAAGATCTCTGTCTGCTGTTGGTTTGGCTTCAGCAATCAAAGGGATCAGCTTTTCCTCATTGAGAGGAGTATGCAGGTGGCTTTTCAGGTTTCTCTAAGCATTTTAATTCTCATTTGATGTGGTTCAGGCTCTAAACCAGGCAGCCGAAGATGAGTTCATTTCACAGTTCTGCTTTAGTAATGATCAGCTTCAAGATCAGTTTAGCCTTCTCTTTTTCCCTTTATTTCATTCCTTAAAACGGGAATGAGGACAATTCCCCCTATAATGCAAAAGGTAATGTTCAACTCATTGGTAGTTTGTTTGGTTTTATTACAAATAAAACTCCTGAGACAATGTATATTGAGCTCCACAGCTTCAAGGCGTATTAGTTTCTCTCTGGATGAGCTGTATTCATATGAGTAAGCTGTACTGTTTTGGGGGAAATTGGAAAACTGGGAAGTTTGGTGTTATTTCTGCTTGTTGGCTGGGTCAGCAAATTAAATTGCCAGGCTGAGAGAGCTCAATGGTTTGGTTGCTGAGGAGAGGAAGTTCAGGATTGCAACAGAAAGTAATTTCAGAGAGTAAGTCCTACTATAAAAGGTGCTCAATAGTTACAGTGAGGTTTCTTTTATGTTACGTCTGACTGCTGCATACAGCTTTTCTCCTCAATTACATTTTGCAGCAATTTGATTCCATCAACTACCCTGTGTTGTCCTCTATCTGAATAATCCAATGGGTAAGTTAAGATTGATGATTTGGTGAAGTGTCCATTCTAAGCTACCCTGCCATCACCCAACTTAAACTCCCTTCCTGGAGCATCACACTGGTGGTGAGGGTCATGGTGGGAGGTATGTCAAAGTTAAACTGAAAAAAACAAGGAATAAGGGGGGAGGTGGTTTGGGTATATTAGTGGTAAAAGTTAGAATTAAAGATAGGATCCTATAAAACAACATCAGATTTGGTTATAAGAGAGATGAGATAGTGCATTCTTGAGTCCTTAACAGCCCATCCCCATTTAAAAGGGCAATGAAAAACTTAGTTCACCTGAAATTCCGTTTTCAGGCCACATGTCACAAAGCAGTACAAAATGGAGAGTATTGTTCCCAGAAGCTGTTTTAACAGATGTTTATAAGGTGGTTTTGATTTATTTTAATAGCTATACAGTGAGAAGAAGCAGGTAAAAAACAACAAATTCCAAACTATTGATTATGGCCCTTTGGAGAAACAAAAGGAAAAAATAAAAACGTTGCTTCTCCTCCTAGAAAACTCACTCAGAAAAGGCACATAGTAACCTGTTTTCGTAGATGCTGAGGGCTTAACTGTGCATACAGTGGTGCAGCTGCATAACCCTGGTGACTTCAGTGTATCTGCAGGGGTTTGAAGGCAAGCAAAATACCTCTGTAATGCTTTTAGTCTCATTCCAAGTGTTGCATACTGTCACAAGAACACAGGTCATGTTTGAAGCACTACAAATTGTGAAAAACAGCACAAACCATATGGTGCCTTACCTTTCAAGGATTTGCTGCTCTTGTGTACAGTTATCTGTCAGGTTAACATTTCCCTACAGGTCTTTGTATAGCCATGGTGATTTCTTTACTGGGTAGGCAGTCAAGAAAACATTCAGACACTTTAGATAATTGTGACTATGGATTTCACATAGTTATCCCTTACTCTAACAGTCTTGCTGCCACTTTGCTCCCGATTTAATGGAAACCCTCGTATTCAAGCCTAAACCGCACAGCTCTCACTGAAGAGAGCAAGGTGGATCTTTAAAGTCCAGTGTAACCCCAGTCTGGAGTGTTCCAGAGCTCTGTTCATACCCTTCACCCCCAAGCACCTATGGATGGTGCAGATCCACATATTCGTGCACAAGCCTCCAGTTTCCTTGCAGCTCAAACTCAACAGTAACCTCCACTCCAGCCCACCCTATTCCCCAAGCCTCATGGTACTTGCAAACTCAGGCAGTGCCCTTTAATTCTGATCGGCAGTGCCTTCAGGGAAAGATGATATACTGGAGTACTTATGTCCCAAACTGAATGTTAGTCAGATGTTAGAATGAAAGAAATGTTATGGAGAGTCAGCACATCTCACTTTGGAAATAAATTACATAGAGTACACTAAAGCATCATGGCTCTTGGGACTACATATGATCCAAAGACACCATTTAGAGAAGTTATCACAACACTGATAGATTTATCAGATCATCCTGGAGGAACATTAATACCCTGAAAGAAAATAATGATTAGCAATAGAAAGCTCCCAACCAATAACTTAAACTCATTTTCCAAGGTCACATCCTCACATCAGTAACCTGTTTGTATGTATCAGTAGACATTAGGGCAATTATCTCCTTAATAGTAGACAAACTTCACTAATTGCTGTTATTAATACAAATGCATTTGGTTCCTAGTACCATACTTTCTCGACTTAACATTTTGGTTGCAGAGATTTAGTCTGCTTAAGTAGTTAATTTTCACTTGATTGTACTTTGTCTTGCTATGTAGTCCAATTTTAGCACTGCTGAATTCAGGATTGGTACTTAAAGAGGAGTGGGAAATGTGAACCATACACTGGAGCTGCAAACCTCCAAGCAGAGAAGCAGAAGATACGCTCCTCTGCTTACCCAGCTTACAATAAGGGGAGCATGATTTGACATGGTTATGGTGTAGAGCAACAGATATGAGCTGCCAGTTCAACCTTACTGCCTTAGAACAGAAAATTTGCCTGGAGCCATGGTCAAAGCTAAGACCTAATTTTTAGGGTATGATCCTGAAAGAACAGTCAAAACTTTAAAATATATGGCCTTGTGTACTTAGGTAAATATGTTTTCTGCATCTGCTTTTAAGGTTTCAGAGCTGAGCTCCAAGTGCCAAGACTAGCCAAAATAAGGTATTTTATAAAATAGGAATTCCCAATTTGTTTGTGGACCACAAAGACCACTCATCTCATCAACAGTTGACTTTTGGTGAATTTTGTCCCTCTTTTCCAGAAGTGAGCAAGGAATAAACCTGTAAGCTGGGTGGGAATAACCCAATCACATTGCAACCACCACCTCTTCCAGGGCCATCTTTGTTCCTCCACTGTCTCTTGAATGAACCATACACTGCCTTGCAATGAGGGAAGGACATCAGAGATGTCAGAAAGATGGCAGGCAGGAGCAGGCAACTGCTGCCACCAGAGCAGTGAACCTGGCCTACAGCATACCCTCTTAGGGCAGTCAGAAATGGGGGGTGAGAGTTATTTTGGCAGCAGCTGTCCCTTCCCAGGTAATTGTATTTCCCAGAAATAGACCCAAAGCATTGACCATCTTGTCCACGCAGTGATACTGGGTAGTGATGGAGAGCAGAGCAGAAGAATTGCTATGGTGGAGGTGGGCAGCTTCCTTCTGACAGCAGGCTGAGCTGTGTGAGGCTGTGGTGAACAACTACCTGCCAACAAAACATCCTGTTTTAACGTATTTACAAATTCCTCAAAGATGTAGTCAGTGGTTAGAGATACTGAAAGTTAAAAGTAAAACCATTTCAGGCCATCTCTTAAGTTCATTTGCAATGCTCAAAGTGCTACGTTTAGATTGTAAGATTATAAAACAAGAATATATGTAAACTTCACACCCCCCCGCCCTCCTCCACTCTTTGCTAGTTTTGCTCTCACCCTGAGCCTCTTGAAGCATCTGCTGCTCAAGCTGCGGTGTGCTGTTGCTTCCAGAGAGCTCTACTGCTCATCTGTTAAAGATGTTTTCCTCAGAGGTACTTTGTACAGAGACTTTTCTTGACTGAAGTTCTTCTTAGGGAGCTGGGAGACCTTCGATGGATGTTAATTAGAGTTCAGTTTGCAGATGTAAGAAATTCCTCTTCTTATTTCATCTATCTCATTGTTTTCACTGAGAACAGCTGGTAGGACTTATTTTGGGCTCAGTTACCTGTGGAATGAGTCAGCTCCTTGATTTGATGTACTTTTGAATTAGCCTGCGTATACATAAAAGTCCAGATTTTGATTAGATTAATTTCTTTTGTTTTATCAATGCATAATACTATCCAGCCTTCCTGGCAAGTAGCATGCTGAAAAATCTATTCCATCAGGACTTTTCTTTTGTGTTTTCTAGTTAAGGACCTGTGAAGTTTCTGGTTTATAAAAGCACTTTTATGTGTTTGCCCATGTAACACACATTTAAAGTTTCCAGTTTCTAATTTGAAAAAGGCAAGGCTAACATTTCAGCTATCCCTGATTACAAAAAATGTTAGAAAGTCTCATTTTGCTGCTCTTTCTGGTCCAAATTTAACAATTATACTAAATAGTTATATAGTGATTAAAGGAAATATAAGCTATAGTTATATCATAAAGCCTTTACAACATGTGTTAAGGTAAACTCCAAGGTTATCTGTCTTCAAATTTGAGAGAGGAAATAAATCAGTTATCTTTTCTGTTACCTTCTGTGCTGCATAGCTCCTGAAAAAAAGTTTTTGAAAAATGAGTGATGGAATTTAATTTGATAAATTTTGACTCAAATTGTTCTCAAGTCATTTTTGCATTCTCTACAAAGCCACAGTCTGGCTGTTTGTTTCATTTAAAAGGGCACACACACACTTGTGGTTGAGATTTTTTTCAAACTCTTTAATGATGCATAGCTAAAATACATGTGTAACTGCATTACAGTGTATACAGATATGCTAGGATATGTACAAAAAATCCTTTACAATTTTCAAAGTTAATTTTATTTTGATTCTCCAGCATTGTAGATTAAGATCTGGCCCTCGAGTTGTGCTTTTTCCTTCACTGTGTTAAGCTGTCAGTTGTAAAACCATTTTGTCAGTTCATCACTTTCCTAGCACTAACTCAACCAATTGATGTTCATTTCCTTCTGTATTATATGGAGCAACCAGACTTTCTCTTCAGTCTTGTATGGATAATGAATCCATGAAGGACAAGGGCCAGGTTGTGGAGCTGTCCCGGCACACTAAGGTGGAGATGCAGAGGAGGGAAAATAATCCATCTCATCAACACTTTAAGAAGAATTGGTTGATTTCAAGTGGATCAAAATTGGGCCTTTGCAGAGATCAGAATCTGCAGACACTCTGTTGTCTGCTTGGTCTTTAGCATGGTTTCTGTGCTGCAGCACTGTTCAAGTGGGTATCATTATCAGTCCCCAAGCAGACACCATCATGCAGTGAAGCTTGTTAATACAGGCGACACTGAAATTCCAGATACTTTGGCTGTTATAGGAGGGGATCACTTCAGGTAGCCTGACCACAGGGGAAAAAAATTAAAAGGAGAACTTGAAGATTATTTTCCTCTATTCATTGCCATATTGCATTTCCTGATATGCCTCTGTACCTCCTGTGTGACATCTGTGGCTAAGACATTGTCGTATTTCTGGTATGCTAACATAACATTTGACTGCCTTGCTCTACATTCTTGTAATTAACTCCTAATATTAGTTTCCATCTGTGGATTCCTCAGCAAGCTGATTGAAAGGTGGTTTAATTGCACATCCAAGAAACGTATTAGGTGATTGCTGGCTGTAGTAAGAGTTAATGTGAAGGTAATAGGAGGTATCACAGGGACTAAGATCTTACTGGCCATTAGCAATGGCGACTTCAAAAAGCAAATGATAATTAGCGTGGGTTTCACTGAACCAAGTTTCCATCTACTGCTCATCACTGGATTTTGAGCTGCTCTCCTATTAAAGTTTTAGATGTATTTCCTGGGTTCTCAATGGAGGGGACACTTAAGGGAAAAGAGTATAAATCAACAAATAACAATGTAACCTGCAGAAATATAAATCTATGTAGATTAATCTGTGTTTCCTAAATTGCATACTAGATTGTAATTCAATCAAAGGGTAGGGGTACTGTGACGTTTATGAACATTTATGGATAGTATGAGCTCTCAGATTAAATGTCAAACCTAGTATTCCGTTTAGAATCACATATTATTTTGTTCTTTAATATGTAAAAACAACAATTATATCCACTAAAATCCTCAATTTAATTTTTATGTAATCTGTCTGTGCTGTTTCAGAGATGCAGTGCAGCCTCTCTGCCCCCTCAGATCATTCACAAGGCTCCACTGAATTCCTACTGAGTCTTCTTTTTCACCATGTTTCCCCAGCATGGCTCTGTCTGGCCTCTTCTGGACTGGGGAATTTTCTGCTAAATTATTCTCTTCCACTGGGATTAAATTCTGGCTTAGATATTGAGCAGGTTTAGTGCTTCCAGGAGGAGAGGAGTGACAAGGCTCTGCATCTTCACTGAGTAGATTACATGTGCTAAAGCTGTGCCCTTCTGTGGTTCTGTATCGATAAAGGGTGAAAATGTGTTTTGAGTCAAGGTCAGTCATCTTAGGATTATCTAAATCTGTCACCAGTCCTCCCTACTTAAACCAGTCCACAATTTGCTTGCTTCTTGCCAGTCTAGTGGCTGAATGAATAACATTTCTCATGTTGGTGTAGTACATTACACCAGAGAGATCCTAAATCACTTTGCAAAAATTGAGCAGAAAGATTGTGCTGTCCCAATTTACCACTAAGAAAAGACACCTGAAGCAGGTTAACTCAAGCCATTTACTGAATAAAATGTAAGAAGAAAATGCAAAATCTGCTTTTGCACCTAAGATGTTAGTTTTGTTGAAAATAAGCAGTGCTTATGCTAACAAAGGTAAAATATTCTTAAGTCCCCGGGGTGGTTTACCACCAAAATTTTACCGACTTACAGTGGACTTTGTCATGAACACCTAAGTCGCATCTGAAAATTGTAGTTAGCCTCATAATATATATATATATAACCCTAGTTATATAATGTAACTCATATGACTGGATTTCTTCACCATCTTAACTCCTCATAGAGATTCTTTAGTGTTAGGAACCTTGCTCTCAATAAACTCAAGGAGGGATAGATTCCTAAGTATCCTTAACATTTATGCCTTGCTTGTCTCTTAGTCTTTGTGATTTAAATCTAATTTATTCACATGGCAAAGAAAGAGAAAGTAGGCAGAATCTGGCCACAATGAAGCAAGGGCAGGCTTGAGATTAGCCCCTGGCTATTTTGTCCAATGTCCAAAACAGCTTCCAAGTAATAATGATTAATTAACATTAGGAATTCAATATGAAAAAAGATCAGTGGATTTCCATTTGTCTAGAGCTATACTGGGTTGAAAACAAGTGACGTAAATAAGAAATGGGCAATTATCCTGCTTATAACATGGAGACCTGGGGAAAACAGTCACCTCCCTTAGACTCACTTTTTAAATGTTATTATATAATTGTATATCTTGAAGAAATCTACTGTGTTAATCTAATGTAATTAGGTTAAGTATGTCTCTAGTGACAAGCAGTGCCATATGATAAAAAGTTTCACCCCAGCATTTTAATGGTTCAGGTTCTGTCCATGGTTTCAATTAAGTCAGCACGATTGGACAGGGCAGTGAGAACAGGATTTGGCCCACTTCTGTCCCGCATATGTGTTCCGCAGTTATCTAACCTGGAATGAATCATAATTTCCTCAGACACATATTGTTTTTCCATTACTTTACATGGAATGTTTTGTTTCCATGTGTTTTCTTTTGAACAAAACTGGTAATCAAGTAGCCAGACCAATAGCAATCATTAAAGAAGTTATGGTGTTTCAGTTCTGGTGATTTGGCAGATGCTCGTTTGCAACTTTTAGTATATTGTGCCTGTCTAATACTACCCTAGAGTTTTCATTAGGTACAACAGATTTTGTTCACTTCTTATAGCAAACTCAATGGAATTATTGGTGTAAGTTATTATTCAGCACCTCTGAGTCTCAGACTGGAATTTGTAGAATTCTTTGGCATCTCTGTCATCAAAGTTGCTTGACACTTCCCCTTACGAGAACTCCTTTTATGTTACTTTTATAACAGAGCCAAACTCTAACCACTCAGCCTAGAATTTTCCATTCTGTGTTTTGGTTGTGGGGATTTTTAGTCGTTGTTGTTGTTCTGTTTTCTCCCCTGTGGGCTGCCTCCTGCTTCTTTTTTTCTTTTTTTTTTTTTTTTTAATTGTCTCTGGGCCTCTAAGGCTCATCCTTTTGCTCAGAGTTCTTATCTCAGGTTCTTCCCTAGTGCACAGCTCACTGTCCCATCTGCCCATAAAACCCAGAAAGAAATCTTTCCTGGCTAAAAGTCCTTCACATATAGTCTATCACAGATGATTGTATGGGCTTCATGGTTACATCTTCAGGAGCAATGTAAAGGGAAAATAAGGGATACATGCTTAGTAAAGGAGGTTTTTTTCATCATGAGCAGTTCCCTGTTAACCTTCATCAGAGTAAAGGATTCTTGAAAGTGAGATAAATAGTGCCCTGCTCTTCACCAGTCTGATTGTGCTTTCCTTTCATCTTACAGCACTTCAGCTTTTCAGTCTGGGCAGAATCCATCCTGTCATCTCTCTCGTGCAAATCTTCCTTACATTTGGGAGCAGTCAGCTTCTTTAAAGAGAGATGTGCTGTTAAGCAGGGCTTCTCCTGGTGGTCCGGCACAAAGGCTGCTGTAAGCATCTCGTTTGCCACTCTGACGTTTTTATGATTCTCTCTGCTCTTTGCGTCACTTCTTCCACACATCTTCTCTCACATTCTCCTCTTCCAGACCCATAATTCCTACAAATAATAGCTACAACTCCTCTTGCCTTCTCTCTTTCTCCCACTTTTCATTCACTGTCCCAATTTATATATGTATTTCTTTGAAGCAATATTGTAATGTCAGCTATTTTCTGCCCATATCTAAGGAGGTATTTGCCTCCTTGTTGTCTTTGCTGCGAATTATTCTGGCTTCTTCAAAACTGCACTTGCATTCCTCTCCCTTCATGTAGATGGTATCTGGACCCTTAGTGAATGACTTTATCCACCTCCATTCTAACCCAAAAAATCGGCCTTTTCTATGAGTCCAAACTGACAAAACTTCCACTTGGTCCCTTGCTCATCCCAGCCTCATCCTAGTGCACCCCATGTGGAGTATTTTTAAATTTTCAAATAAAATTTTTAATTGCATAAAGGTATGATAGACCTAATATCTTCCTGTAACTGGACAGGAAACAGTAGGTGAGGAACATATCTTGACTGAAGTACTCTAATACACCATGTGGATCTCATGGTCTTTGTCCACCATGCTCTTGGTCCCCTGACAGCAATTTTTGGAGAGCACTGCTTGGTCTGACTTCCTGAACGTCAGCCGAAGGGAAGGGGATACAGGAGAGATTTGTAGCTTTGAGCATTTGAGGTGCATCTGCCTTTGTTTTCTGGGTATGTCCTCCTTGTAGAATTCAGAGCCTTGTAGAATTCAGAGACTTTGATTGTTTTGTCTGTTACTTCATCCCGGGTTAATGCTTTGGAAAATGTGTTGGCAATAAATATTCCCTAAATACACCATAGCAGACTTTGTAAAGTAGACCTGTAGTCTACCTAAAATTTGCTGTCCTTTAGCCATTCTACTTTCAAGCAGCCGTTTTGTTTTCTTAGGGGTCTCAGGGTAACAAATCTGTCAAGTCCAAAAGATACTGTGTTGACGGAAGGAACTAAGACAACACAATTTTTCTGTGCAGCTATCAGCTGTAATGTAAGCATCCTCAGCCCTAATAATATGCCTAACCCCTCTTCTGTGGAGGTTAAGATCAAGAAAGCAAGTTCTGTTTCAGAGGCCTGTATCATCTGGCATGACAGCTAAGAAGGATGCCATTCAAATCTGGCAATATTTTTGTGATAAGAACATTTGTCTATAAGAGCCACAAGCCTATTTCACAGAGGCTGTTAAACAACCACCAGAGGATATTTACTCTGTGCTGGCTTGGAATTATCCAAGGACTGCAAGGCTCCTCAGCCACTACCAGTTTTCTCAGCTACATAGTTTTGGGGTCAGGTCCAAGATTTAAGCAGTTTGTGAATTTGAAACACTTCTCTTTCTTTTTTTTTTTTTTTCCTTTTTTTTTTTTTCTCTTCTCTCTCTCCTGTGGGAACTGCTACCATCTGTGAATCTCCTCAATCTCTGTTTTATATTGATATAATTTAGTGTGCTCATTGTCACTTAATTTACTTTTTTTCTTTCTCCCTTTTCTACTTAGATCACTCACGATCAGTTTGTGGCCTTCCTCTGAAGGAACCTTTCCTGTCTCTTGTGTAAGTATTTATACCAAATTTTTTATGCTTTTCATTTATATGAGCTGCACATTTTGTTCAAGTTAACCTGGAGCTCTTGTGCACTTCTCTGTTGCTCCCCATGACCACAGGACTCAGTAGTGAATTTTTATTCTAATGCAGCCATTCAGGATTTCAAAGTGATGCCAGCTTATAGGGCAGCTTATAGGCTGTCCTCAGTTCAGTGACATTGTGTGATTGATAGATGTGGAGTTTATTTGTGCATTTCTGGGTGTCAATATGGAAGATTTGTGTTATATTTGAGATACATGTGCTGTGATGGGCATTATGCTGTTGCACTCTGGTTCAGAGTAACCAGAAAGTGTAGAAAACAATTAACGACCATTTCAACCTGTTCTTACTGAAATCTGATCTTGTAGCATGGGACCCTTCTTCACCCAGTCCTGTGTACTGTCCTACCTACTAACCAGCAGGTCCTACTGACCTGCTCTTCTTATCTGGGTGGATTAAAGATGTTGTATTCTCTTTGATATCTAACGGTATTGGAATTAAAAATCTGTTAGGGGTTCTTTGGAAGGCGTTTCACAGAATTCTTTTATCAGCTGGTCTCATTCACTTGAGTTTGGCTGCTACTCTGTAGTTTGTCAATTTGGTGACCTTTTTTAATTGAATAAATCACAGGATCACAGTATGTTGTGTCTGCTCCCTCTCTGGATGTGTTCAAGGCCAGGCTGGATGAGGTCTTGAGCGCCCCGATCTAGTGGGAGGTGTCCCTGCCTATGGCGGGGGATTGGAACTGGATGATCTTTAAGGTCTCTTCCAACCTAGACCATTCTATGATTCCATGATTCTATGATTCTATGTTAGGGGTTGGAAGGGACCTCCAGGAATCATCTAGTCCAACCCTCCTACCAGAGCAGGACCATGGAATCTAGCGCAGGTTCCACAGGAACGTATACAGATCCATCTTGAATTTCTCCAGAGAAGGAGACTCCACAACCTCACTCTGGGGAGCCTATTCCAGTACTCCATGACCCTTCCAGTAAAGAAGTTCTGCCTCATGTTGAGGGGAAACTTCCTGTGATGTAGTTTATACCCATTACCTCTTGTCCTATCACAGAGCACAACTGAGAACAATTTGTCCACTCCTTCTTGACACTGAGCCCTCATATATTTATAAACATTGATTAGATCCCCTCTAAGTCTTCCCTTCACCAGACCAAAAAGCCCCAGGTCTCTCAGCCTCTCCTCATAGGGCAGTGCTCCAGCCCCTTAATCATCTTTGTAGCCATCCATTGGACTCTTTTCAGTTCCCTGTCCCTCTTGAACTGGGAAGCCCAAAACTGGACACAATACTCCAAATGATGTCCCACCAAGGCAGAGTAGAGGGAGAGGAGAACCTTCCTTGATCTGCTGGCCACACTCCTCTTAATGATGATGTTAATCCAGATAATTATGGGTTTTAAGACCTAGAACATGAAAGATTAATTTTTTTGTCATTTAGGTTTTGCTTTTTCCTTTTGGGGGAAATAGGGATGGGAATCTTTGTGAGAATTAGTTTGTTATGATTTGAACTTTAATTTTGTCAGGTTTTGACATCTGATGATTTTAAGTATTTTGAACAAGTTTACATTTTGCTGGGATTCATTCATACATACTGGTAGTGAAATCTATTGTTTTTAAAACAGTGCTGCTTCTTGTTGCAATATAAAGGGAAATATAGCACTCCCACTTCATGATATTTACTAAAATTAAGACAGACCAAGGTTTTCCAAATGTCCACCAGCATTTTAAGCCACTGTTTTGAGATGTCAAATTTGGAGCTATTTAGTGAATGCCAAAAATAAAGAGGACTTTTAGGTTTAGAACTCCATGTCCAAATATGCCTAGACTTTGTGTTACTTTAGATCTCCATTTTGCAATTGCAATCCATGTCTTCTACTTCTCCAGAGAGGAACGTTGATGGCCATTAGTGCTGCACAGTAAGGAAAACAGATGGTTTATATTTTGGAGAGGAATTAAACCTGCATATTTATGTTCAAGTTATGTTTTGCTTGTTGGAATTTCTCCAGAGAGATGCTAAAGTGCAAGTGGACGCTCTTAATTTTTTCAGGTGCGTGCCGAAACAACCAAAAAGCTTTTTTTGCCATGTTACTTTAACATTTGAAGTTGACTTACTGCTTTTGTGGTGCAAAAAGAAATGGCAGCGCTTCCTTTTCCCTCACCCTGTGGGCAGAAGCATGAGATGCACTGCAGTGATGGCAAAAGGTGGTAGGATAATGCCAGATACCAAGGAGATGTATTTGAGCTGACCTATCATGCCTACTCTGTCCCCATATTTCTTTCCTCTCCCCTTTGCCTTTCATTATAAGGTGTCCCAAATCTGTAATTTACAACGTGCCGTTCCAGTTTTCCTCTGATATATTTGCTACAAATAAGTGGAAGTCTATGCGCCTGCATAGCTCCCCGTGGCGGTGTCAGGCCCATGAGACGAGTGGAGCAGAGGCCCCGACAGAATGCAACATGGCTTACGTCTAATGTGACATTTATTTGACTCAGAAAGGCAATTGATTAAAGTCCCATCAGACCTTTGCCATCATGTATTATGTATTTATCCAGCAGGGGCGGTTCATAACGGCCCCTGACAAATCCTATTATTTTTGTTGCAGAACTTCATAATATCGATAAGAAGTGTTAATGATACTCAGGGATGTGAGGCGCACGCTGCTTATGTTAACACTTCCTTCAGCAGCAGCAGCAGCAGCAGCAAAATCATTTCTGTCTGTAGCAGGGACTGTGTGCCTTCAACGTTTGCACAAAGGCACCTCTGCAGCACGAGGCAGTTTATGTGGAAGCAGCAAGCTGACTTCATGGTAGGTAGGCGTGTGGAAACGTAGAGCTGAAATCCCTCTCCAGCAGTGCTTGGCAGTGCTTGGCTGTGTGACCATGCATAAGTTGTTTCCTGTCTGTTTGTCTTTGTTTCTTGACCTGTGAAGCTAGTCACACACTTTCTTGATCCTTTCGGTTAGACTTCTACCGCAGTCAAGAGGTTTTCTTTACTCCGCCATTCCCAGCTTAGACAGCTCCTTAGGAGCCAGGCTTTATTTCAGGCATGTGCTTAAAGTTTGTATTGGTTTAGTGGCTCTGTGTCTCTCTCCTTTCTCTCTGGAAGATAGGTCCCTCAAGCCACTGATACTCTGAATTCTTTTGGGTAACAGAAAAAGTGAAATTGGGACATTGTTGCATTAGAAGCTGTTAATGGGTCCTATCAAGCATGTCCTGATCTGTTCTGTCCTCTGCCTCAGTGGCCAGCACTTGCTTCTGTTCTTATATCCCTATCCACAACTTGCTGATGACTCGGTCGTCTTTCTCCTTCTGCCCTAGTTTGCACGTGTGTCTGGCTGTATGGCATTAAGGTTTTGGAGGGTCAAAGGATTTCTTAAATCTCTCCCCCAAAAATATTCACACATAAGAGAGATGGAATTAATCTCTGCTCCCCTAGAAGCAGGTAGATTCTTTCATCAAAGAGCCATCCAGCCAGACTTGAACCTTTCTGTCCTATCGTCAACAATGTGGAACAGTATCAATAATAGTAAGGTGCTTTACAGTAAGACAGGTAGCTGCAGTAGGATAAACAGCTATGATAAGACACTCCTTTGGATTTCAGAGTACTGCCTGTTCAGATGGAACCCATACAAAATTGAAGACTTACCCACTGTTAGCTTTGGTGAATGCAAACCACAAATGCACTGAAGTGATCCGGGCACAAAGAAGTTGCAGAACATGTTAACCTAATTCCGTGAACATCTGTCCATTTCCTTGAAGTAGGTTTCTGATGTAACCGGGTTGTACTGAACTCCAGCATTAAATTCAACACTGATTCTAATCCTTGTTATTAGGGGAAAGAAAAAGAAAAAAGAAAAAAAAGTCATTTATTTCTCAGTTCCATGAAGACATATTTGGTCAAGTAATGATGACCTAAGGGAAGCTGAACAACATCGTACTGATCTCATCATAGTTATGAGAACCATCCATCATATGGTCAGTGATTTGTATGTCAAAAGACTCCCAGCAGTATTCCAACCTGCCACTTACTAGTTTCTGAGAATGTGTGTTCACTTTATCACACGCGACTATGCTCAAATAGTCTTTGATATCTATGTGTGTGTCCCTGCTGTTGGTATTTGTTCACCACCAAATTGTCATCTGTTAGCACTCTGAAACATCATCGTGAAATAGCAACTAATTAGCACCGTTTGAATCCCTTTATTTGGATGTTGTGTTTAGTATTGTTTTGCAGATGAGTAGCAACAACAGTGATTGCTACATCGAAATGTGGGAGAAGGCTTCTTTTCTTTTCTCAGGTTTCTTAAGAAGCTCTCCATTACTTCAGAGGAGGGTAATAACCTCCAGGTCAAGCTTATTCATGAATCAAAAACGAACATTTGCAAAATGCCAGAAAAGTCTAGATGTAATAAGCTTTTATGTTTACAACAGCTTTCAAGAGTTAGCGTTTTGCAAGAGTTATCATAATTAATATAATAAATAGACATGCAAATTATCCAGGAGAATCGGCTGATCTGCTTCTGAAAGTAAGTTGCTGGAAGGGAATGGTCACCTACACAGCAATCTCAGGCAGGAAAGGAATATTATTACCCCAGCTTTTATGTGTCTCCTGAAGGAAGGGAATGTTCCAAAATAGTGAAAAACATGGGCAGAGGCCCTTTATTTGCCATTTACAAATGAGGGAAATGGTGAAACAGGCACTAAATGGTAGTGGACCAAAAAATTCTGCTCTGATGTGTTTATAGAAATCAAATTGTATAACTGGAAATGGACCTCGGTATGAATGTTCTTGTACAAGTGCCACAACTTTAAGCTTTATTCTTTATCTGAAAACATGACCATCAAGTCATGACTTAAGCAACAGATTTACATTCAAAAACTCCCACCCTTATTTAAAACAAATCTGACAAAGTTCATGCGTTTATCCTAAAACGTCTTTAATAAAAATAACCCAAACATCCAGAAAAACAGAGAAGCAGCCAGGCAAAGTCTAATCCTAGTTTTTCATTAAAGCATTAGTTTAAGTGTTAACATTCAAATTTTTTAACAAACAGTAATGGCTGCCTGTAACTGTGAGGCTGATGTGTGGATTACAACAGAAACATCTATGCAGTCTGCTTTCTAATTGCAATACCTACAAGATATCCACTGAAGTTAGATGAGATTGAATTTAAGATTGGCCATCTTGGCAGCTGAAAATGTCACGCCTTTCTGCTTACCAGAGATCTTTTGTTCTGGGTTATTTTTCATCTAATTAGCGTAATACAACGTATTGAGTGTTAGCTTTTAAAAAAAAAAAAAAAGAACAGATTACAGCAGGGAAAATGTGGACTTTCTAGACAGTCCTAGGAGCATAGCATTTTAGGTTTAGCTGAAAATAAAAAAGCAACAGAAAGAAAATGCAGTTGTTCAATGTGCTTTTTGCCCCACACTGGCATAAATTAATGTGTTTGAATGGAAAATACCATCTTACTGCATCAGTAGTAGCACTTTCCACAGCAGTTTGAACACCAGCCATCAAAATATTAAGACAGTCCAGTTTATTAGGTCTGAAATCACTACTCAAAAAAAGGCAGAACTACAGAGTGGCAGAATTTTTCAGAATATTCCCTCTGTGTTAACAGTAAAATATTTTCCAACTTTTGCAAGCATTTTGCTGTTCTACAGTTATATCACCAAGGTCTCTCTTTGCTGAGAGGTATTGTCCATCCTTCTCCTTATGCAGAAATCCTCTGCTTTAACAATGTTTGTACCTGTCTCCTTAAAATGTACACACCAGATAATACCACAGGTAAAGATAATACCACATTCCCTGGAGGTGTTTAAGGCCAGGCTGGATGAGGCTCTGGCCAGCCTAATCTAGAGTAGGGTGTCCCTGCCCATGGCAGGGGGGTTGGAACTAGATGATCCTTGTGGTCCCTTCCGACTGATTTCGACTGATTCTATGATTCTATACCGAGTGCAAGGAGCACTGGAAGAGTGATTGCTATAAAACTGGATGTCCAGAAATAGTTTCCCAGGAGTCATCTCTCATAGGTTTGACTCTTGAAATGGACACCAGAGTGCAAACACTCACACAGGGCTAAATGCCAATTCACATCTCCATATTCACACTGAACGTCAGAAGGGCAACAGAGCTGGAGAAAAGTCATATGAAGAGTGGCTGAGGGAACTGGAGTAGTTTAGTCTGGACAAGAGGAGGCTGAGGGGAGACCTCATTGCTCTCTACAAATGCCTGAAAAGAGGTTGTACTTAAGTGGGGGTCAGTCTCTTTTCCCCATTAACCAGTAATAGAACAAGAGAAATGGCCTCAAATTCTGCCAGAGGAGGTTTAGGTTGGGTATTAGTAAAATTTCATTACCAAAAGGGTGGTTGGGCCTTGGAATAGATTGTCCAGGGAAGTGGTGGAGTCACCATCCTTGGAGGTGTGCAAGAAACATGTAGACATGGCACACTGGGACATGATTTAATGGTCATGGTGGTGTTAGGTCAACATCTGGGCTTAATGATCTTAGAGGTCTTTTTCAGCCAAAATAGTTCTATGATTCTGTGCAGGACAGCATGACTGAGGGTATCTCCTCCATTTCCTTTCTCTCTCTCTGACTCTTCCACTGAAAATCAATCAAACAAACAAACAAAAAAACCCACCACCAAAAAGAAAGCTGTCCACCATGTAATTTTGCTGTATGCTGTTACACAGGTGTACATGTCAAAACATATGTGATTGGTCTTCAGGCCATCCTTCTTAAAGGCTGTTTTACCTTGTAGTGGGAATGTGAACTCGTGGGCATAAAAGATCACAGTCTGTTTCTTTCTCTTAAGTGTTTCCTTCCCCTGAAGTTCTTGTTGACTGCTGCTTCTTTCCATAATTTTGGAAAATATCATGCTGAATGAGGTCTACAAATTCAGCCCCCCCAGGCAATATTTTCATTTCATATGTTTGCAAACCCAAAATACTAGATTTTTGCACAGCACTGAAAGCAAATGCTTCTGGATTTTAATAGATCTCACTGTCTCCTGTCACACTGACTTTTAAGCTTAATAGAATACCTGTATCAGGCTTCTCAATGCTGTCTTCTAATGTTTTAGCTTCTTAAGCATATGCTAAACAGCTTGATTTTTTCAGAGACAAAATTGGAACCCCAACTTCAAATAGCACACAATTTAAAGGTATTCATGCTTTAGCCAGTCACAAAGTAAAGATCAGTTGCAACATTTGGATCTGGATGTATGTCTAAATTTCATATTCATCTGTGTTCACTTCTCCTGGATGTCTGTAAAAGGGATTAATTGATTTTCACTTTTTGCAGTAAATCCACTTTTACATAAAAGACAAAAATTAATGAGTTACATTCAGGATGCTCTGCAGTCTGCACTGAAGGTTGTGAAGGAAACATACTGTGTGTGATCAGCATATAACCGACTGCAAAGAGTGATGATGTGTCTCAGAAACTACTTTTCAATTTTTGCACTGAACAAATCCTTCCATTTTGGAGTTTTAGTGCACATTTCTTGCATGAATGTCTGTGCACGCTTAGCATGGTCTAGTTACCACTCTAAATAATTAAATTCCACCACAGAAGATTAAGACAAAAATGCTGCTTTTCTTCTACTGAACTTTAATGGAAAGGTAATAATTTTATTCATTGCATTACCTGCAGACAGAGGCATGCCTCAGGGAAGATTGTCAACAATCCTGTTGGTTTTTCTTAACTTGTTCAAAGTATGCTGGCAGATCAGTTAGTTAGGAGTCTGCAAATCAGTCTTGTATTGTTACCTTCTACTGTGACTTCTGTGGGACTCTTTTCACCTTTCATCCTGCAGTGGCTGTGTTTTGCTGCATGTCATCCTACTACATACAGTGTGCCAGTACAGTATCATTGCCTTGTTGGTACTCAGCCCAGTTTGTCATACCAAAGACATTCACGAAGTGTCATAGGCTGAATTAACCAAGAAAAGCACAAAGCATGTTCAGGGTGAAGCAGTGCTTTTGTACATCCTCTTCACCAAGTATTTCTCCTCCATGTCTAATTCCAGCAGCATTTTGTTTGGAGGCAGCATTCAAAGGAGATGTAAGGCATTTAGCAAGAAGATTCGTAGACGAGTGGGCATCTTGTTCTGGAAATAATATTTTTAAAGCACGACAGTGAACCAAATACTTAATTCAACTGTACAAGTTAACAGTTGAGAGAGTTGTAGCACCTTTTACCTTCCCAAAGTACAGAACCATAGAAACAGCACAGAAAACTTACAGGTGAATGAGGCCTGGGCTTGTTAATGAGCAAATTATTGAAGTTGTTCCTTTTATGGCTATTACGCATGCTCCCATGTTTTTCCTGCTCTACACCACTTCCCTTCCAGAAGCTGTGTAAGGAATCTTACCCAGTCCCCCTAAATTTAAATAGTTAGGAAATGCTGCTTTGTTTAACTGAAAGTTGTGGAAATACAACCTTTAGTTTGTCCAATAATTCTTTTTTTTTACCACTGCTCCATCTTCCCTTCAGGTAAGCACTTGCTCACTTTACAGTCCTTTTATAAATCATCATCATGATACATAATTTCCTTTATAATACAGTATCAAATGCTGTACAGATTGAATTTACTGTATTTCCTTTGTCTGGGTATCAGTTATCTTATCAAAGAAAGTTCTCGGGTTGGTCTACTACAATTTACCTGTGGCAAACTCATGTTGTGTTTTACCCAATTTTCCATTTACCCACACGCGTCTCTCATTATTTTTGCCTTCAACATTTGCTGCACTCATTCTATTGAAACTCATGGTGTTACATCGACATCAAACAGGTGTAAGTGAGATCAGAATCAGCTTCAATATGCTCTAGCAAAAGCCTATTCATTCTCACGCCTGTGAAGTGTTAAGTTCTCATCCAGCAGACGAATAAAATACTGGGGTTTATTTTTCATTGTCATTATACCAAAGGGCAAGTGAGCTGGTTTTGAGCCCTGGCTGGCGAATGTTTGTGATGATTTGCAGGGCTTCTACAGATAGAATCAGAGACATCTACCTGCACATGAGAGTGCTTGGGCACTTGCATTAGCAAAGCCTTAATGTATGTATCAGAAATTAAAATCTTAATTAAGAACGCTGCATCATTGTCCATGAACACTCTTTCTTTCGTTGTGTGTAAAGTCCTTTGTGTACTACAGCATCTAGCAGGTCCAGACAGACAGAGCCCTTGAAGACTATGTCTGGCAGATCCTCTCTTGATTAATAACAACTGGCAAGTGGCAAACTCTCACTCTTCTTTTGTCTCAACATTGACACTTAGGGTAGTAAAGCATAAAGCATAACTTACGGATTGTTTGGATTGTTTTTTAATCACTTTTCGCACTTTATTATTATATAGATGGGTTTCAAAATCCTTTAGCATTGATTAGAACTGAATTACATAGCTTAGAGCTGCCAAAATGTGCACAAGCACCTGTTTACCCAACCATATACCTTTTCCTTTAGAAACAATACACTTGCTTAGGCTGTGTTGTGTGTGCACAAAAAAAGTATGCCAATGAGATGTGAAGAGAGATTCTCATCTCCCTAAACACAGGAAATTTAGAGTTAGGGTTCCCACAGCAACCTCACCTCTGTCCCTTGCTTACAATGGGGTCTCTTACTGCATGATCCCTAGCTGCAGGCTTACTAAGGCAGATAGCACAGAGAGAAGACAGTTTGCCTAGGAACTGCTGAGCTTTTCCTCTGTAATTATGTTTCAGTGACATTTTGTTTGTCGAGCACCACCTATGTTTGATGTGGATTAAAACACATTGAGAAAACCTCTCAAAGTAACAACACGCAAATGAGTTATAGGTATACTGCCTAAAGCACGGGTAGTCAGGTAAGGAAGAGTGTGTGCAGGCACACACACACATTTCTCTTTGTGCAAGCCCATCATAGTTGACTCCATCACCAGCTATATCAGGAAGTGCACTTCCACACACTCAACAAACCTTGGGGATGACTCCCTCTCTGCTGTGTTGTATTTCCAGCAGACATCAGAGAAATGCAAGTTCACTACAAGAACAAGGGCTAATATTTATGAGACCTCTCCCAGATGCCTGAAGAATCTTTGATCTGTCTCTTCATTATCATTGTGTGGTCTATAACAGACTCCCATGAGGGCAAACCCTGTTTGCCTTCTCCCTGGTTCTTACCCATAAACACTCAACCCTATCATCACCATCTTAAACCTCAGTACAATGAAAACATTTCCTGACACAGGGCCATCCTACTGCCTCTCCTTCCTAGCCTACCCCTTCTAAAGAGCTTTCAGCCATTGATTTTGATGTACCAGTCTCACATGAGATATCCCACCACATTTCTGTGGTGATGCCCACTATGTCATAGTTTCCTGATACACAATGGCTTCCAGCTCTTTCTGTTTTGTCTCCCATGCTGTGTGCCTTAGTATAGATGCACTTCAGTTAGTCTAAAGGTCTTGTCACCTTTTTGTAGTGAGAAGTCTCAGTTCCTGCCTGGTGGTTCTGAGGTGCTCATGTAGTTGCTATGTTGTCAAGTAACTGTAGTGTCTTTGCTGCAGCATGGGTCTCCATTCCTAACCTCCACTACTAATGGCAGACCAAAAGACCTTGCTAGCACTAGTATCCTTAGTTTTCAGATGGGTCAGACTGTCTTCTCTGATTCACTGTCATGTCACTGTCACTGATAGTTTCTCTGGACTCCCAAGTTGCGTGGTAGAAGGGAATGTCCCCGGAACAGCAGGAGACGGAGGTACTGCCATTTACTCTGAATGAGAAACAGCAATGGAGCCTCTTATTACCTGCAGAAATCAATACAGTTGAGCCCCATGTAGAAAGCTGCATATGCAGCTACTTTCCCTTTGCAGAAATGTTGCATCTTTAGAAAGAATTCCTCCAGCCTGATAGAAGGGTTCTTGCTGGGGCTGGCAATTCATGCAAGGCGTGAAGGCCATGTATGCCTTCACAAGGCCATACAAGAGAGCAGTTCTGAGCGTGAAACCTTTGTAACCCAATAACCAATCTGACTACAGCTCCTGTGTCAACCACCATTGATAATCTCAAACCCAACACTTACTCCACTAAGACATCAAAACTTAGAATATTCCAGAAGTGTTTAAATTAAGTAACCATCTGATTCTTATCTATTTGGTATTATATCAGTGCATTTCTCTCTAGGCAGAGTATAATCAAGGAATCATCTCCAGTTTTATTTCATGCCCTTCTGAAATGCAAAGATGCAATAATTAAAACTGTAGAAGTATGCAATAGCAAATTGAATCCAGATCTTTTTGGAGAGCTACAGTTACACAACAGAGTGCCACATGTTGTGGCCGAGTGGGAAGGTTGTGTTTGTCCTTGCCTTAACTTAAGTGCCACTTTCAAGGTTTTTAGAGAGTTCACAGTACTAGTAGTTGAAGCATGATCTTGAAAGAAGACCATCTACATATTGTCTGATCTTGTGGGTAGCTATCAGCCCACCAACTATTAAACTCAGGGTAACTAGCCTAGGATTCATCTGCCAGCAGACACGGCTGTTACTGTCTGGTGTGCATGAAGCCAGGCTGGGTGTGTCTCACGAAAACACCAGGCTAGAGCTTCAGTCATGCTCCTCAAGAGTGCATGTACATATGTATAGTGCACCATAGGCAGCACTGAGCCTACTCCATTTAAATAGTGTCCTCAAGTCCTCCCTGTTACAGCATAGATTGCAAGTATGGTGTCTTTTTTTCCTGTGAGTTTTTTTCCCCTATTTTTTTTCCCCCCGATCATTTACACAATTGAGTATCTACAAAGCTGTAGAACAGTGTCCAGGAGAATCTTTAAGAAAACAAAGCAATTTTAATGTGGTAATAACCTTGTTATTTCAAACCCAAATGGTTTCAAACATGGCAGTGCTGCTGCTTCTCTTTCAGGACTATGTATGTGTCAAGTTTGATGTTTTAAAACAAAGCTGTGTTACAATTATACAAGCGCGTTTAAGAAGCAAAAAGGCTTATGGAAAACTTAACTGGAAACTGTTTTTTCGATACTTGGATGACTCAAAAACAGCTGAATGGGTTTTTGCAAAGCTTTACCCAAAATGTCATTTCTGGATTGAGACAAGGCATGAGAAACAATCTGTCAAAAGGTAACAGTTTAAGCAAATATAGGCAGAGATTATTTAATTCATCAACTTCCGTTGTACAGTTGTTAATGTAATGCTATAACAATAAAAGAATTTGTATTTATGTACTGTTTAGAAGATTCAGAGATCTGTATGAGACTTTTAAGAAACTAAGCTTTGTAGCTGTGAGTTAATCAAATATTAATATTTCTATTTCATGGGAATATCATATATTCAAATAGGAAAACAAAGACATAGAAAAAAGTACAGAGCTTGCCAGAGTTTACACAGAGAGAGAAGATGACCACATTTAGAGCCCACACCTCTGGACCTCTCAACTTCTGCAGTGTGGCTGTGCTCTCAATTCCTTCTCATGTCTTTCTCCAAATCCCAGCTTGCAGATGAAGAGCCTCACTCACACACACGAACTGGCCTCAGATATCCAGCTCCTTTCTTTTGGTCTCTCACTTCATTCCCAAAGGCAAAGTCTGCCAAATTCTGTGTACTGTGATCATGATGCTTAACTATATTCAAGTATTGCCCCTAGTTACAACTGTGCATACAGTCTTCCATCTGCCCCATCACTCCTGAGGGCTGTCAAGGTGAGAGAACTGTCACTGGAGACCTCTTCTGGGTATGGTCCAATTTAAAACTCAGTAACAATCATTTTACTGTTTGAAACCTCAGTCTATGAATAAATACGATTTTACTGCTGCTTAGTTTGGATTTTGAACTGTATTGGAGGAAACTGCTCTTCTTTCATACTGAATTTTGTTTCAGGGTGGTGTGTGTGAAAAATAACACAAATAGGAGTATTTTTGGATGATCATACTGAACAGTCAGCAAGAAAAGTACAGTATGGTGGAGGGAAATCTGTTTGTAGTAAAAGCAGTATGAGCTTGTGGTTTGGTAACAGCACTGAGACATGAATTTTCACTTTAACCCTCGGAGTAAAACTCCTTGCAGTGCTGAGGAAATCACTTATCTCCTGTCATTGCATCTCAGCTTCTTCCCCTCTATCATCTGGAGGTGTTGAAAGCTGAGTTGGATGAGTTCTTGAGCAGCCTGATCTAGTAGAAGGTGCACCTACTCACAGCATGGGGGGCTGGAACTAGGTGATGTTTAAGGTCCCTTCCAACTCAAACCATTCTTTGATCATGACCCAGCTCACCCAAATGCCATTCCTCAGAGGTTTTCTGACATAACAAACCCACTCCTTATCAACATTCAGAGTGCTGTTATCCTACTTTCCTTATTAAATGGGCTTTTATGGCTTTCACTCTTTTTAGCTTGGCAGAGCCACTATTCTGGGAGAGATGACAAGAGTTGGAGCTGCCTTGTGCATTCTGCCGGAGACTTTCAGTACCAACCTCATGTTAAGAATTCTTTGCAGGTGTTTCAGTTGCACATAAGCATAATTTAATTTTTTAAGCACAGCTGATCTGAGTTCCACGGGACAGATTTCAGCTTGCTGTTTTTGCAGGCATATTTGCAGTAGCCCCAGATTTAGTTAGATTTAATGTGTAGACCTATGGATTCACATAAAAAAAAAAAAAAAAAAAAAAAAAAAAAAAACCCAAAAAAAAAAAAACCAAAAAAAACCCAAAACAAACAAAACCAAAACAAACCCAAAACCCAGAAAGCCAAACTTGAATTTAGATAGCTAGGAACACGTAACTCTACAAATCCCCATGGCGCAGTAAGGTGCCATCAGTCTTTTCTCAACTTCTCAGAAGCTTTGGCTGTGTGCCATGTATATTGACCATGAATACTCAATGGACTCCAGGAAGCTGGCCCGCAAGGAAACTCAGGAGGGACTTTTTACAAGGTCTTGTAGTGATAGGGTGAGAAGGAATGAATTTATACTTGAGGAAGGTAGATTTAGACTGTGTATTAGAAAGAAATTCTTTACAGTAAGTATGGTGAGACACTGGAAGAGGTTGCCCAGGGGGGTCGTGGGTGCTCCCTCCCTGGAGGTGTTCAAGGCCAGGTTGGATAAGACCTTGAGTGACCTGTTCTATGGGTGGTGTCCCTGTGCATGCAGGGGGTTTGGAACAAGATCTTTAAGGTACCTTCCAAGCCAAAACAGTCTATGACTACAAGCTTGCTCATGAAGTACCTCAGTTTTGTTTTCCCTTTATTGTTTCCCTTTTGAGGTGTCCAGTGTTGCCACTGGTTCTCACAAGAAGCTGCCTGTGTATTTTTGCTGAAATCAGAATCCCAGCCTGAGGCAGACTTTTGGCTGTGCATTAAAAAGAAATTATGCTCTTCTTGTTTTGCTGGCAACATCTCCTCCTCAGCTTCACAAACAATTTTCTGATGCGAAACATCTCCATCTAAGTACTTTCTGATTCTCATACCTAAAACAATTCAAATGCTTGGATTCGGAGCACTGTTGTTATATATCTCTCTCCTTCTTGTATGTATATATCCTGTGCACCATGAAGTGCTGCATTTTTGGATCTTACTATCAGAGCTCATCAGTTCTTGCTTTCCTGAGATGTCTTTTAGATTGCATGATTCGTTGACTAGAGAATGATGTTGAGATGATTGGATAGAGAGAAGAGAAGAATTAATAAAAAGCAGAAGTTAGTAAATTGTGTAGTCCCTGGAGACAGAGTTACATTCTGTAAGGCCCAGGGCGGTTTGAGTGTAACAGAGTTGCAGACTTGGAAATTCTGTGCTTTCCTACTGACTGTTATGAGCAAAACGTAACAAAAACCCACAGCAGACCTTTAAATACAATTGCATTTCAACTCCAAACTGAATAGGAGAGACAAACTAAAACCTTAGAAAGAGTTTCCCATTACAATCTATACAAGAATTGGCATCATTTAAACAGTTCAGGTCTGTGTGGAAGGCATTTAGGAAGCAAAAGAAACTTTGCAGCATCTTCTTTGCTCCTAATTCACTCTAATAAGCTTTTGTTCTGCAGTGTAGCTGCCTTTGCAGGACTGCATCTTGAGTTGTTGCTGGTTTCAGCTGAAAGTTTTCAGGCTTTGTCACTGAAAAAAAAACACAAACCAACCAACCAACAGGAAAAAAACAACACTGTATGTAGTGAAACAGTGAATATTTTCATTTTCTTGCCTAACTGAAACAGCAGAACTTGTCTGGCTGTTTGGCATGAGAGGCAAAGCAGAAAGTACAGACTCCATTTTAAACAACATAACTATTTTACAACCCATTTTGCACAAGTGGAGCCATGGAGGTAGGTAGCCAGGAAATGTTGTGAGAGAAACAGGCTGCAAAGAGAAGCAGTGCAACCTTTTATACATCTTCAAGTGCAGCATGACCCTTTGATACTATATGTGCACAAAGATTTGTTAAGCTTGCGGGACGAGGTTGTGCTGCCCGTGTATATGTGGCCCATTTGCATCTACGTTGCTATTTGTGAACCTTTCCCTCAGCCCCAGATTTGCCCGGGGATTTAGCAGGGTTCCGTGATGTCATGTCAGGGAAGCCCAGCTTGTCAGATGTAGCATTAAAAGAATTTGGTTTGTATTGCAACAGGATTGGCTGGAGGATCAAAGTCATGGTATAAAATAAAAGGAGTTATTTGGCTTCTGTGTGCTGAAATATTTCTGTTTTCCTCCTTTTTATTTTTTTAATTTTTTTTTTTAATTTGTATATTAATCTCAAGCTACTGAGTTCTGCAGTAGTGAGCAACATACTGTACCAAACCAGCTATTAAAACCAGGATTGCCTCTTCAGTTACTGAGAGAAGAGACTGAGTTAATTTTATGAAGGGTTTCAGAAATGGTGAGGTTTTTGAAGTTGGATCAACATTTTGCTTTAGAATCACAGAATTGTGCACCTAGACAACACAATATATCTGATAATTCTTGCTTGCTCTTAAAAGCCTGTGGTCAGTTAGAAATTTGGCATATTGTCTCTCAGGTCAGGAAGTAGTTCTGGTTTACAAATTTAAAAGATGAAGTCTGTTTTAGTATTTCTTAAATGTCAAAACAACCCTCTGACCTTGAAAATTACTTTGTATACTTTACTTTTTGTGCTTTTAAGTAAAAAACCAGGCCTTTTTCTTAGCGAAGTACTGTGACTGCCAGTCATCAAATCTGAGAATTTAAGGAAGAGAAAGTGACAATAACTCATATTTTCTTTTGCTTTGCCCGTGGAAGAATGGGTGTCATTCATAATCAATAGAAGCTGTGGGGGGGGAAGACATGCTAGCCTTTAACTGTGTTTCCAGTTCCTTTCCGTAATGTACACTGTATCTTCTTGACTGCTCAGCCCTCCATCTGCAGCGTTTCAGACCTTGTGATAACAACAGCAACAACAACAATTAATATTAACAATAATTTAAAAAAATATATATATGGGAGGACAAGTTTCTCTGCTGTGTATCAGAAGTGACCTCTAGTGCCTTGATTTTTGAGTTGTCCCCGTCTTAGCGCTGCTGGAAGGTGAAGGCAATGTTTAGTGTAGCTGGCCAAGTGGGCACTTCTGTAAGCCAAAGCAATCATTCCCGACCCTTAATATAATTGGCTGAACTTAAATATGACATCTGAGCAGCCTGTTTAGTTTACATATCTCCACTGTTCTCCTTTTCTTCAAAGATGTTTTGCCACTTCTGAATGTTTGGTGTGTTTCCCTCCTCTGAAAATATGCTCTTCCTTCATCTCTTCTCCATGCATCTCTTCTATAGGCTGCCCAGAGAGGTACAGGCTGCCCAGAGAGACTTTCAAAAGCCACCTCGATGCATTCCTGAGCGAACTACCCTAGAGGATGCTGCCTTAGCAGGAAGGTTGGACTTGATGATCTCTGGAGGTCCCTTCCAACCTCTAAAGTTCTGTGATTCTGTGATTCTCACTCTTAATATTTCTTTGAAAAAGCAGATATTATCTGCATGGAGCCCCTGTTTCCAGCAGAGCAGAAGCAGTTTGTAGTTTCCTCTGTGAATGAGAAGTGGCATAGAATCATAGAAGGCATTGGGTTGGAAGGGACTTTTAAAGGTCATACAGTCCAACCCCCCTGCAGTGAGCAGGGACATCCCAAACTAGATCAGGCTGCTCAGATTGGAGGGAGGAGCTTCCAGCCCTTCTCTTTCTCCTGGCAGTGGAGCACAACACATTCTTCTTGTTCCCAAGTGCTGCTGCTCTGCACAAAACCAGCTTCAGATCCTTTTGGTTCTGAGATGATGAACCTTAAAACTCCTTATGGTGTGAGCTCTGAGCCTCTTCTGCCTCAGTTATCCATAGTATGTAATGTCACTGCGTTCCCCAAGATTTCCTGCTGAAGGAGTTGCAATTTATATGTAATTTTCAATGACTTAACTTTCCCTAGATTTCTGTGAAGTGGAGAGATTGTATGCTCAGTGCTTAGCTGCAGATAGAACCCGAGGCACAGAATAAGTCACCTCTTGGTTTAACAGAACACCTGAGCACAAATTTGGTTTCATTTCAGGGTAATTTGAAGAGATTTGCTGCCAAATAATTTAAAATGTCCACCTCAAGTAGTCTGCTGAAAAGCGTCTTTAAAAGAGCCGTGTGGTTTTTATAGCAATCAATTAATTAGGTACTGTTGTTATGCAGAGTTGGGGAAACCAAGGCATAGCATTTGCTTATGGTCGTACAACCCCAAAGCTGATCCAGACAGAGCGAAGCAGCTTTCTTTACATAGTCTTTTTGTGGTTGCATTCCTTCATTTCTCCCAAGAGCTTTTAATTGAAAAGGCTGAACAAGGCTCGTTGGAGAAGAGATTAAATTTGGAGGTGCCGGCAGTAGCGTTCCATGGTGATGGTTATTCGGCCAGTTTACAATGTAGCATTTTTAATTATTAAGTATTTTAAAATGTTAAAAAGTAATACCTGCTCAGGCATATGCCAGTTTAATATAGAGCAAACACCTACTACTGATCCATAGCTAAATTATTTAATCTAGAACTGATCTACCATTCAAACTAGTTTCAAAAATGAAACAGTTCTATCACTGAAAAGTAAGTAATTGTTCGAACCCATAGGGCTAAATCTAGCAGTGACTAAATGGTAGGAGAGAATTACATGTTGGACACAAGTGTGTGGGCAAAATAAGTAGCAAAATTCTCTCTAATCCCAGCCGGTATCACATCACACACTTTTTTTTCCCCCACCTGGCACTGTGTCTTCCCTCCAGCATTTGAGTTCCAGCACTTTTAATGACCATCTCGCAGGGAAAGGAGTTTCCTTTGCCCTACATCCATTTACACCCATTCTGCAACCTAGCCTGGGGCTTGAGCCGTGACTGGTCTCGCTGAAAAGCTTGGCTTCATAGGGCTGACCCTGCATCCAGGGAAGGGAGTTGCCTGCCAGAGCACTCCCAGTGACCTCTGTCAAATTGCTGCTGATTCACCATGATGTAAATATGAGCAGATCTCAGGCCAGTAGACCTTAGTAATCAAGTGTTTCCAGCATTCCATTTCAGGAAAAAATGAAACAGCTTCTTTGAAGAATAATAAAATTTCTTTATTTTTTTCTTTATTTTCTTTTTCCCCTTCAAAATAACATGGAGGAATCAACAGGAATTTTTTTTCTTCATCTTTCTCAGAGAAAAAAAAAAAAATCTCCCACCTCCAAATCAAAACAAGATGGAGCCCTAGAGCCCCACCTGCTGACTTGAGGAAACGGAGAGAAGAAAGGGAAGATGCCTGGTCCTGTGCCAAGCATTCAGCACTGGGCTTGTAGCACTGTGATGTGGCACTTAAAGCTCTAGGGGACCTGGAGCCAGCGTTACAAATGCAACAAAAACTCACTTGAAAACGAGCCTCTTAACAGCGTGTCGAGCTGGTCTGCAATGGCCTCAGGAAATCCCCCTGGCTAGACAGGGCCTTTTTATCCACTACATTGCTCTGACTCAAAGAGAAATCTCACCTAACCTCCTTGACCAGAAACTGAGCATGCATGTAGTCTGTGGCACAGGGCTTCGCAATACCCTTATTTTCAGTTCATCTTTTCCCACCTCCCCCTGGAAAGATATCTGCCCTACCTTTCTTTGCTGTCTCATCCTCTGCAGGGCCCAGCACTGCGAGCAGGTGACATATCCTCAGTCATCCTGCTTCCAGCTACCCTTTGTGATCAGACCCTTAGCTGATGTGAAGTGGCTTAGGGCCGTTGTTGTCAGTGGGAATTGTCACTGGTTCAACACTTGGCCCTGTAATTCCCTGAGAGCTTCTCCCTTTTTAATAGGAGCATAACTGATGCTGCTTCTTTTCGGCCCCATCACCGTCTACAAGCGAGTGCTTGCGTATTAGTTACAACAAAGAGCAAATCTACTTGACATTTGATTTTGTTTTTCTTGTATCCTTGCAAGCTTGAAAATGAGCTGCTTTTGCCAAAAAAAAAAAAAATTACATTTCACACTTTTTAAAAAAAAAACCAAAAAACAACCAACTTGAAATAGGCCTCTTGAAAAAAAATGGCATGTTAAACACCATCAAGAAAATGATTATTTGGACATATGGCTCCTCTTCCTGAACTTTGCAGAGAGGTTAGATAACGCTGTTTCACATCTTAAAAGACCAGACTCCTGCTACATTACTAACATATTCTTATGCAATAACCTGGCACCAGTGATACTTTTTCTAGTTCCAGTAATGTAAGACTCATTTATTGTTTGGTCACTTATGAGCAATTTGGTTTCGTCACAGATTATTTTCTAATTTGTTGTTTTTTTGGTTTTTTTTTCACTATTCTGAAGTGAAATATACAATAGAGTAGAATCATACACAAAAATACCTCGTGGTTCTATCTTCTAGCAGGTTTTTGCATTGTAGGTTTTTTTTTCTATTAAATGCTGCAAAAGTAAAACCAAATTTTAAAACCATATTCTTGAATGGGGGCAAACTCGTCTGAAGCCACCCATTATACTAATTTGGAGAGGGTGGGGAGGGAGATTGTTGATCTGCTTGAAAGTAGGAAGGCTCTACAGAAGGACTTGGACAGGCTGGATTGATGTGCTGAGGTCCTTTTTATGAGATCCAGTGAGGTCAAGTGCTGGGTCCTGCACTTGGGTCACAACAATCCCATGTAATGCTACAGGGAAGAGTGGCTGGAAGGCAGCCCAGCAGAAAAAAACCTGGGAGTGTTGGTCAACAGCTGGCTGAATATGAGCCAGCATGTGCCCCGGTGTCAAGAAGTTCAACAGCATCCTGGTCTTTATCAGGAATAGCGTGACAAGAAGGGTCAGACAAGGGATTGCCTCCCTATACTCAGTACTGGTGAAGCTACACCTCAAGAACTGTGGTGGTCAGTTTTGGGGCCCTCACCACAAGAAGGATACTGAGGTGCTGGAGTGAGTCCAGAGAAGGGCAATAAAGCTGGTGAAGGGTCTGGAGAACAGCTATGGTGAGGAGCAGCTGAGACAATTGGGGTGGTTTAGCTTAGAGAAGAGGAAGCGGAGGAGAGGCCTTTTTGATCTCTACAGCTACCTGAGGTAGTTGGAGTCAGGTGGATGTTGGTCTCTTCTCCTTATTAACAAGTGGTAGGATGAGAGGAAATGGTCTCACATTGCCCTGGAAGAACTTTAAATTGGATATTAGAATAAAATTCTTCACTGAAAGTGTTATCAAACACTGGAATAGGCTCCCCAGAGAGGTCTCCATCCCTGGAAGTGTTTAAAAGCTTCAAAATGTGATGCTAAGGGACATGGTTTAGCATGTTTTACCCCAGGTTGTTTCATGTTCAGTGACAGAACTCTGCAGTGGAAAATTGTGGAATCACAGAGTCTTGAAATAATGAAAAACAGGAAGGACCTAAGTCATGTAGGTCCAACCCTTACCCCTACTCAAAGCAGGGCTAGTGAAGGTTCATGTTGACTTTTTAAAGCACCTTGTTTGTGTATGCAGGTATGTCTTTCCACATTCCCATTTTATAATTACTTAGATCCTACTGCACATTTTCAACAACCGTGTTTCTGAAACTTGAGATTTTTTAGGATACTTTTAGGTTCTTTCATTGATCAGTAGAAACTCTTGATCAGAAGCTCCCTTTACAGGAATGGATATACAGCTGTACAGCCAGTGTAACAGACTCTGTGGCTGGTTTCTGACTTTAGTTGCAAGACAGCTGTTTTGGTGACAGTAGGTTGTAGGGACTTAAATATGTCTCCTAGGTCATAAAACAATGCTGTAAGCGAGGACTGGCATTGACTGTGCCCAGACTGAGCCCTGTTCCTGTACAGAAGAGGGACCCTAGTTCTGCATTTATTCCTGCTCTCTGCTGCACACAGGATGTTCAACTAGATGGAGCAGTGGTCTAATCTGATGTGGCAGCTCCTACATTTTTAAGTGCTTTACTTAGATGAATTAATTCCGAAAACACTCTTGTGATGTTAGTCATTGTTATGATTCCCATTTTAGAGACCCTGTGTCTAATTCTTAATTATACTAATTATTCCTTATGCTGGTGAGGTTCCGGATCTGTGAAAGGGTCTCCCAACTCAGGGAGATGGATTGCAGAAATGTCATTGGCAAAATGAGAGTTCATTGCCCTATAGCAATTCTCTGTTTCTGTAAGGTTGAAGAGAAATATTGGAAGACAAATGTAAAAGAGGCTCCGTTGATTTGTACTAGGGGCTACACAGTGCTTGCATAGCTCAAGCCTGTAAGAGGTGTTGTATTGGCCAAAATGAAATTATTGAGATTGCCGACACTTCTTTCAGTGTGGTCACAATCTCATCAAAAGACAGTGAAAGCCACCACTCTTTCCCCATCTTTTCCTTTTAATGGAATGCATTGTCAGAGAATTGACACCCTACCCCCGCAAAAAAACCCCAGCAGATCCAGCATGAGCAGCAGTGAACTGAAGGGAGGGAGGAAGAGACTGAGTCTTGCCCAAGAATGAATAGCAAGCCATTTTTAAAGTAGTCATTATGTGCTGAAAGCAGACGGATCTTCTTTCTCTATGATAAAGCTACCAGTGAAATGTATTGCAAGATAATTAGGAGCAAACAGGCAGAAAAAATGAGTGATGTGCTACTCCTCATTTCCTGAGCTGGTCTTGTTCCAGTCACCTCGCAAGCTGCAGCTGTGTCTGTGGAGAGTGGAAGTGGAGAGCAGCCCCGTCTGTGTCTCCTTCCCTCGCAGCTTCACTCAGCTCAAGGACGTGATGGACAGTCCTATCTGCTGCAGAAAAGCAGCAGAAATCTAACCCTCCTTTGGCTCTTTGGCTTCATACTCTATTTATATCCAAATATAAGAGAGAAAGTGGTATGTGCAGAGTAGCGACCCTTGTAGCTGTCCCTGAGACAAAACTAATGGTTGGAAAGAAGCCAGAGGCCCTCAGAGATGTGATTTTGGTAGGGATCTCAACTGTTTTGGCATGTTGAGGGTGTACAGCTCCCCAGCAATACTTACAAAGGTTTTCTCCTGAATCACAGCATCGTAGAATGGTAGGGGTTGGAAGGGACTTCTAGAGACCATCTAGTTAAACGCCCCCTGCTAAAGCAGGATCACCTCGGGTAGGCCACACAGAAATACATCCAGGTGGGTTTTGAAAGTGTCCAGAGAAGGAAATTCCACAACCTCTCTGGGCAGCATGTTCCAGTGCCCTGTCAGCCTCACTCTAAGGAAGTTTCTTCTCATGCTGATGTGGAACACCCTGAGTTCCATGTTACACCCATTGTTCATTGTCCTGTTATCAGACACCACCAAAAAGAGACTGACACCTTCATCTTGATACTCACCCCTCAGATAGTAAGAGACATTAATAAGATCTGCTCTCAGCCTTCTCAAGACTAAACAGCCCCATTTCTGTCAGTCTTCTTAGAAGACATGTTCAAGTCCTTCAATCATCCTCATAGCTTTCTCTTGGGCTTTCTCTGGTAGATTCCTATCTCTCTTGAATTGGGGAACCCAAAACTGGATACAGTATTCCAGATGTGGTCTCATCAGGTCAGAGTAGAGGAGGGAGGAGAACCTCCCTAGACCTGTCAGACACACTTCTCTCGGTGCACCCTAGGATACCATTGGCCCTCTTGGGGGATGAGGCGTGAGGAAATGGGGAATGAGGAATATGAAAATAATTTTAATTTTTACTCAGCATTTTGCCTGTGGAAAAACCTACAGGAGCAAGACATCTTTAGATAAGAAAGACTGGAAGCAGAGTCACAATACCTGTCGCCTCCAAATGCGGGAGATGAGATTTGTGAATGTGTGACAGGACCAAAGCTAGCAAGAGGGATATATAGCACGTTTCACGTCAGCGTTCAGAACAGAAGTGGGGCAGACGTCCGCTTTAAAGTTCTTCAAATCAAAATTATAATTGTCTTCCCCTGAATGTATGAGAGAAAATTAAGCCTCCTGACACCCTGAGATATTTACGCTTCTTTCAAAAAAATCATAGAAGAAAATATAACTGAACAGAGTAGAATAGGCTGAATAAAACACACAGTGCTGTTTAAGTCACTTTAATTTTGGAGCAGAGATGCAATCTGGTAGCAACAGTGTGGATTGTTATAGAGGGTAGAGAGCAAAGTAGGGATTTAATGTTTTCAGTGTTTGGAAGTCATCTAAGGCCTTCACAATTAGCACCTGTATAAACATACAGAAAACATACAACCTGCAAAGGTTACCTCCTTGTTCATCTGCTTATTTTCATCCAGTGATTAGATTTCCTGCATTTGTTGTGAAAATGCACTTTGGAAATTTTGCTTTTTGACCTGGTGCACCTGAAGACGAAGAGAGGCAGGAGTCTTGCTCTTGTGTCTTATCAACCACATGTTTTATAGAGTGCCCCTAGGTTGCACTGTTGCTTTCCCAGTGAAAGCAAAGGGATTGCACTGGTGCCCCTGAGGGCATGGCTTACCTTTCAGCATCTTATTTATGGTGGCAATGGACAAAGAAGTGAACAAAAATGTCTCTCATAGCCCAGTCTGCAATATTTAATTTTTATTTTTTAGGAGACTCTTCCACAAAATAGGCCAGTGTATTTAGACTGTCTAAAAGAGACCAAAAATGAAGCCACTCTGATGCGTCCATTTCCCTATTTTCAGAAAATCTGTGAAAAGAATTGCCTTGGGAACTGCATAGTGTCAGTAAAAGGTGCTTTAGGAACCAGTCATGGACATGTGATACAGTCTGTTTTTTCATTTGGGTTGGGGGTTTTTTTGTTTGTTTTTTTGGGTTTTGTGGGTTGGGTTTTGTTGGGTTTTTTTTGGGGGGGGGGTAAGTGGGGCTAATTCTGATAGTCAGTGCAAAGAGTGATAACAGCTTGTTTGGTTTGTCCCATAAAATCAGATTGCATGTACAACAAAAATCAACTAGATTAGATGCAGAGCATAGTACCTATCTCATCTTGGCATGCAAAGCTAAGTGGTGTCTACCAAGCCTAGTTGTGCCTGTTAGGAATGGTTACATACTCCAAAAATAACCAAGGAGTAGAGGTCTGTAGTAAGTAGATTTATCTGTTCTTTTCCTTTAATTTCTTATGAATCAAGTCTCTAAAACTCTCTCTACAACTATCTGAAGGGAGGTTGTCATGAAGTTAGTGTTGGTCTCTTCTCCCAAAAAAACTAGTGATGGAACAAGAGGGAGTCCCTTCAAGCTGCACCAGGGGAGGTTTAGGCTGGACATTAAGGAAAAAAAAAAAAAAAATCATTGAAAGTGTTGTCAGGCATTTGAACAGGCAGCCCAGGGAGGTGGTTGAGTCACCATCCCTGGATGTGTTTAAAAGCTGTGTAGATGTGGTGCTTGGGGATATGACTCAACAGTGGACTTGGTAGAGTAGGGTTGGTAGTTGGACTCAATGATCTTGAAGCTGTTTTCCAACCCAAATGATTTTATGAGTCTGTGAATAATAACCAAATATTCACCCTCTCCAACATGCTGTGGTGGTTCACATCTCAGAGCAAAATGCACAGGCTCACAGCTGTTTATGAAGACAAGCCAATGAATCTAGATTAATACATTTATACAGCTTCTCCTGAGATTATATAGTTAAGCGCCATTTTGTCAAGTAGACAGAGGTCCTTCATCACAAAGGAACCAAATTCCTCTTTATGCCACCTAGATCTGTTGATTTTCCATTAATGTCAGCTCATGTCGGCTGTGCTGAATGTTACAAGTTGTGCTGCAGAATACTTTATATATATATATTAAAGGAGCAAGCACTCTGTCATTTCCAGGTTCTTTCCAGTCTGCTTTTGGCTGGTGTTATGTGATGCATGTAGAAGTCAGAAAGTGAGGAGCAGTTCTGGTGGCTTCTCCTTTCATAAATCCTGCCGTTTACTGTTAGCAAATCCAGGTACATTTCTCATAAAGATCTGTTCCAATTCTGTAAGCTGCACCTTCTTCCTTATAGAGTGGGTATCATACACATGAGCTTGAAAGCTTGCTGCAGCACTGATTGCCTTTCCTGCGGCAAACACTAAACTTTATTCATCTGATCAGACTGAGATTTCCTTTCTTGCTTCCTTGGCTAAACTTCCCTGAAACAGGAGATGATTTATATGAAGAAAGAGCAAGCAAGAGGGTGCAATGCAAATAGAAAAATCATCATCACCATGTATCTAAATTAAAATCTGTGATAAAATCTCAGGAGGGGAAGGTGATGTACATGTTTTTGGAGCTGCTTTTGACCTTTTGCATTTAGATCATAGATCTGCTCTTGGGATGATACTCAGGTAGAAATCAGGTCTTTGACTTGTGTAGCTTCTAGAAGAAGGGGAACTACTCAGGGCAGGACTTAACAGTAGCACTTTCTACATGAAGCTCTATAGGAGGTTTGGGGACCATCATATCAGGAACACATGCTAATAAAATACATGCCACATAGTTGAAACTCACCTGGGTGAAATGCTGTTCCTTCTGATATCAATGGAAATTTCCTTTTGACCAGGGGTTGCTATGGCAGCAAGCACTGGAAATGAGAACAAGGACATTTTGATATGTCTACACTGTGGATTGCAAATTATGATACCCGAGTTAGTTTTAAACAGTCTTGCAAGAAGTGGTCTAGTTAAGGCAGCTTGGAACGCCACGTGGCCTAATTTACCATGCTAAGCAGATTGCTTTCCTCTGTGCTCAGGGTACACCCATGTCTGGGCTAGAGCAAGAATGAAGAGGCTTTTGAGAAGATGCTCATTTTAGGGCAATGGGATAAGAAACAGACTGTGGTGAGGACTAGTGTAGAGGAGGAGAAACAGCATGAGAGAGAGAAGACTAGGAAACAGAAGCATCATGGAGTCAGCTGAATGGAGGGGACAGCCTTGGAAGTCAGCCTAGGGCTCCTGAGTCCCTTAGCATTTTCATTGTCAGGAAGACAGCACCAAACCTGTGCTGAATGAAGTACCTTCCCATTCTTCCAGTGGATAATCCCCTGGTAAGCACAGTTTTACTGCTCCTGCCAATGGTGCTGCTGGCTGAAGTGGTGAAGTTATATATTACAGCTCCACAAGGTGTTAACTTCCCTCAGCATCAGCAGCAACATGGAACAGCATTCAGTTTTCAGGTTGATTTTTTTTTAAGAGAAAATCTTCAGAATTTTTCTCGAAGGTGCATTACTGTTATGTTAATGTTACTAAATCAAGCACTTAAAAGTTAGGAAATGCCACAGTCAACATTGTCTGCGCAACCTTCCTGAGGGCCCCTTGTAGCAGTACCATAGCCTGTAATTACGTGACTGCACACTGTTTCTTCCACTGAACTCCTGCATCAAGTGGTCAGGTCCTCTGCATATTTCATTATAAACACAGCCCAGAGCTTTTTTGCACCCTGCTGGATTATTCGTTTGGTACTGACCCAGGGAAGAGAAAAAACTACTTACCTGTGTCACTGCGCTCTGCAAAAGATCCTCATCTGGAAAGGAACTGAGTCCTTTGGTGACACTGTATTTCTCTGAAATCTCCTTTTCAGTTCTTTGGTAGCATGTTACCTTCCATAACCCTATAATATTTCAAATTGGAGCAATTTGTGTTTTGGGGAGGCTGGGGACACAACTCATAAAATAGCACATAACACACCTCATAAAGTCCAGTGTCCCTTTTGCTTTCACAGTGCAGCCCTCTGCTATTGACCCTGGTTAGTTCTCCCTGAAATTTGTGCTGAGTCAACAGGCCCCGTGGGGTGGTAGGCAGATGGGACACAGCCACCCACCCAGCACGTGGTGTTTTAAGAGGTGGGAAAGTACAGGAACCCACCTTTTCCCATATCACGATGAATAACACTGGTACCTCCCGTCAGCTCTCCATTTACAGTGAAACACGTGAAAACTGGCGCTGGCTTTGCCTGGAGATAGATGTAGAAAAAAGTGGTGACATTAATAGAGAGAAGTTGCTAGAGCTTCTGTCTGTCTTTTGTTTTTTCCTTCCCTAAGCATTTGTACCCAAAATGCCAAGTGTGGGGGGAATTCCAACACTCCTTGTCAAAGGCCGTCAGTCAGCCGCATTGTAAATTCTTTCTCTACTTTCTTCCCAGGCTGTTGAGTGACGCTTGCAGGTTAGCCATGCCCATTTAAAAGTTTACATACAGCAGATGTTCACGGAGCTGATCAGAAATCACAGATTTGCTACTGTAGCTGCAGCCCTGTATGAGATGAAGGAAATGTATTTAAAACACAGAGAACATACCTGCCTCACACAAGAAGTTCACACACACTCACCTTGCTGCCCTTTGCTTGGGAGGGGACATCACATCCCCTGTGTCCTGAAACCCAAAGCAGGTTCCTGTCATCTGACAAAGGAAAGTTCTGATGGGGCAGGGAGGATGATGTCGAGGGTAAAAAGTGCTGGCAGCTCCCTCTCGCAGCATCTTTTTACCTGCTGCTTTCCCTGTCAGGGAGGAAGGGGAGGCCACCTGCCCCACACCTTTTTAGGAGCAGACTTTGCAGAAGTGCCATAAATCTCTGCCTTACCTGACACACAGCGCTGCCATTGCTCTGGTTATTTTCAGGATTCACCCATTTGAACTGCACTTTGTTTTGCAGCCCAGGGTAGAAGCCACAGATTGCTTTGCCATTTATTTTGGAGTATAACTTGTCCCACTCTCCAGTGCCTGGGACTTGTCTATCCCAATTCCCAGCACTGACTTTTTACAGCATCTTCTGTACCCAGCAGGTACTCGATTTGTCGGTGTCTGTGCAGACACGCATGTCAAGGATGTGCTCTCAGAGCTTGTGTAATTCCAGAATCATAACATTCCAGTGATCCATCAGAAAAATTCAACTGAAGGCCAGCATGGTCTTGCTTTATTCAAATTGAAGTAGCACCTTCCCCCACCCTGCAGGACAGATAGCATTTGAAGGATGTGGAAAAGACACGGGTGTTTATTTCTGCTTGTAAAAAAGAGAGGGAAGGAAACTCCCAGGTTTGGGGGTGTTTGGTGGTTTTTTTTGTTGTTGTTGTGTTTTTTTGTTGTTTGTTGTTTTGTTTTTTGAGAGGGCTTCTGTATAATGCTATTTGAATCTGTACTTTTTTGTTTGGTGGTAAGTTTTAATAGTTATCCTTTGAGGATTTTCCCAGCAAGCTTATCTGAATACACCAACAGTCTTTTTTGTAATATTCGCATTTCCCCTTTGGTTCAGCCGAGCCCACTGACAGATCATTCAAATTCAATTGTTTTATGTCTAAGCCGAACAGCTAATTAAAGTAGGGATGATTAACCTGACTGGCAGTGTCGCTCTCTCTCCCTCGCTCTCTCGCTCCCTCCCTCCCTCCCTCCTGTTCCAATCAGTCTTTTTCTCACACTCTCCCTCTCTCTCTCTCTCTCTGTCTTTTGCTCTACTGTGTGTCTGTGTGTGTGTGTGTGTGG
>VWZI01001238.1:565028-576426 GCA_013396835.1 Psilopogon haemacephalus
TCCATTTGTGTGAGAGATTACTTGAGGACTTAGCTGTAAGTATGAGACCAGTATTTGAGGTGGTTCCTATTGAAGGGCCAGTGCTGCTGGCATTGTTCTGAGGTAACATTTGTCTCCATGTGGAAAGCATGCTTCTTTTCCAAAACACTGCATAATGGTGAAATTAAGACTGTGTGATGACAGGACTGAACCCCATAATTTTAGAATATGTGTTGATACTGTGTTTCTGTCCACCTTTCTTATTGTGGTGTATTAAATGGCAGTAGTGCTAAGGAAGAAAAACTTAAGTGGGCATTATTGACCAGATGGGTGCAGCTGCTTTGCTACATTCCCACCGTTTTGCTTTTGAGCTGCTTATTTTCACTCTCTGGCTGTCAGTCATCACAGGAGTTAGAATTGGAAGACTCTTTCTTTGCTAGAAGGATTTATAGTTACAAACCCTCCAATCTCTCTGAGTGACTGTGCTATTTAGTTCTGTCTTCCACAGTTTATGTCCTTTCCAGGTAGGGTTCTGTGGACTGGCATCACAGTTTAGTCTACTTCCAAGAAATGCCAGGCAAAAGAGAGACAGATTTTTTTCCCCAGTAGGATTAGAGGAAATCTTGAGTGATCTGACCCAGTCAACAACTGTCAGGAAGTATTGCCACTTGAGGAAAAGTAAATGCTTCATTATTGCTGCTAGGCAGATGCACCTCCATAAAACACCTGGAAGTGGTCCACAGACCACAGACAGAAAAAAACTGAGGTGGATTTTTAAGAAATGGGGAGAGATAGCAGACCTCATGGTTTTTAGATGTAAATGGATCATCAGCTACAGCAAGGAAGTAATCTATCACATTTGAGTCTTGTGTAGAAATCCATCATGTTATAGGTGATGTCCCTTTCATCAGATATTAACCACAGCAGGGGGAAGGACATCAGACTGCCTGAACCATCACTTTGAAGAGACGAGCTCACAGGAGAGGTATGGTACTTGTGGTGAGGCTGAAGGTGAATAAGGTAACCACAGAGTAAGATGCTAAGGATGTGGATTGTGGGAAGCACTACTGATAGGAGGCAGACAGTTGGATTGATTAGGGAAGCACCAGGGACTAGTTGTTTTCTTTCTTCATCCTGGGGTGAAGTTAAACCTGCTACTGGTAGTGATGAAGAATAGCTAATACAGATCAGACTGCCAGCATTGGCATCGGGAGCAGAAAGTTTTGCAGATTTCTCTGTGTGTGCACTTGCTACTGGTGTTCCTGGTGGGTGGCTGAATCATCCTGATGGCATTCAACAGGAACCAGCTGCTGAGAATATTAAAATGCAAGCATTTATTCCTCTAGAGAGACAGTAGCATCTGCAAAGTTTTCCTGTCTTGATAGTACAGATAATCCCAGGGAGTATTCTCTAGTAGTTTTTAACTCTCAATTCATTTATGGTTGGGGTTTTTTTCTCTGGTTTTTTCTCTTCTCTTTTTTTGTTTATTTTTCTTTTCCTTTTAAAGCTATATGTGCTTTCTGTCTGCAGTGAAAGGTGACCCTAATCTTAGACCTGAAGGCAGAACTGTCCTAGGCAGGTAGTTTGCAAGCCTTGTGCTCAAGCTGAGGTACCTTACTTACCCAGCCATCACTCCACCTTTTTAATTCACCTTCTTCTTCTGAGGAATAACTACCTTAGATGCTGATATGTAATGGGTTCAAACTGGCAGAGGGGAGATTTAAATGGGATGTTAGGAGGAGGTTCTTCACTGTGAGGGTGGTGAGACACTGGAACGGGTTGCCCAGGGGGATTGTGTCTGCTCCCTCCCTGGATGTGTTCAAGGCCAGGCTGGATGAGGTCTTGAGCATACTGATCTAGTGGGAGGTGTCCCTGCCTGTGGCAGGGCGTTGCAACTGGATGATCTTTGAGGTCTCTTCCAACCTAGACCATTCTATGATTCTGTGATTCTATGACATTCCACAGAGCAGGAGTCCTCTGCCAAGCAGCAATTCTCTAACTTCCATATCAGTGGGAGCTTTGTCTTAAAATTCACAGTCGCAGCAACTGTAAGAAATGGTAAAAACTGCGAGAAGGCAATTTAATGGTTTGACAGAATAGGATGTTGGATGTACCAGTTGTTTGTTTTATTTACTATAACCAAAGTGGAACATACCACTTAATGAGCTCATAAGCAACACTCCTCAGCCCTAAACTGCTTATAGTCTAGGGGACGACTCCTGAAAGGAAACTGAGGACTGGCAGCCTTTATTAACCTGATCAGGATCATGGAGCATTTGGAACCCAGCAGCACCTGGTGCTTAGTCCAAAATGACCATAACACTAAACACCATAACGATCACACATTAGGGAAGAGAAAAAACAGATAGTAAGAGCAGTGGGGGGAAAAAAATGAAATGTCAATTTCTTTCTTTAAGTCTTTGGCTCAGCTCTGCATATCTCTTTTGCTTTCCTTAGAATGTGTTCTCCTGCTAATAGTGTGTGAATTCACGTACTAAAGGTATTTACAGGAAGGGAAAGGCAGAGATTCTACCCATGACATATGATGTGAGAAGAGGTAGAGGATTGTTTTAAGGAGGAGATGCAGAGTACTTTTGCAGTACGGCTGCACTGTTGGCACGGACAGGAGAAACCAGCTGCAGGCAGTCAGAGCTGTATGGTAAAAGAAGGGGTGAGGATTGAGATTTTATTTAAAAGGCAAAACAATTCAGTGTGCTCCTCACAGTAACATTTTATTAAGGTATTTTAGCCTCAGCTAAATCCCTTACATAAAATGCCTGTCTGATACCTGCAAGGTTGTGAATGGTTTGACTCTTCCCCCACCCTCCCCCCCCCAAGTTGGATATGAGCGAGTGAGATTAAAAGAACAAACTCGCCCAAGGCAGAAAACTTCCACTCTGACTTCCACCTTTTGTCATCTCCAGTCATCCTCAGAGCCCGGCAGGGTGCATCAAGGAGTCAAGGTTTTGACAGGATCTTACAGACACAAGAAAGACCGTAAACACCGCTCTAGAAAGTTTATTGATAGCCTCTTTTGCGATGTGACAGGCCAAGGAAAGCTGTTGCAGGAGAGGTGACAGCAACAGCAGCACTTTTTAGCCCTTCCTGATTTCAGCGTCTCCTTGGAAAGTGCTGCTGAAACCTCTTAACAGTGTTAGACATACAGTTTAATCTCAGTGAGACATCACAGTGATGATGCATACATCAAAGACTCTGTTGTGCTTTCCCGTTTTTGTGTGAGTTATGTTTGCTCATTTGTTTAAAAAAAAAAAAAGCATAATGATTTCAGTTTTAAGAGGCTTAAGCCCAATGCTTTGGAAAGTCAAAGAATGATTTAATGAACTGGCTACTGTGTTTATTGTTGTGCTCAGCTACTTAAGTATGTGGTAGGCTCTGCAATACAAACAATTAATGGTCAAGCTTCTGAGCTCAAGTGCTAAGGTCTTCTGCTTTCAGAAAAGGAGAAGTAGCATTTGAGGTCTGCTGCCACTTAAGCAGTAGTGCAATAAAACTCCAGTGGATTTAGACTAAATACTTTGGGCTTGGATTTGTTGTTTGTTGGTACAACAAAATAAAGTAGAACATAATCCTGAATAAAAGCAGCACTGGAAAATTTCAGGAGAATATCAAATAATACTCAGACATTTTTACCCCATCATATCCTCTAAGGGCACATCTCTCCCTTGAAATAGTCACAGGGGAGAAAAGATTCTTGATCTTTGCCTTGACAATGTTGAGGGTGTGAGAGGTCCTTGCAGTGGGAATATTGTGCCCACTAAGTTTAGGGATGGGTTAATCTGCATTGCATACCCCAAGAAGTTATGCTATTAGTCTACAGGGCATCAAGCAGCTTTTAATGCAGCTCAGTTGATAGTATGAGCTTGGTATCCATCTCAAAAGCCACACAGCATGTATCCTAACAGCTCCTGGGAACTTAGGTTCTCCAGTGCCATGCAGGCTATGAATAGTATTTTTAAAGGATCAAATAATTTCTTTTTTTTTCCCTGAGAATACTTGTGCTTTTCAGTTTTATGATTTCTAGCATATCATCTATCCAGCTCCAGGTAGACAAGGCAGGAAACATCACTTTAATGCTTCTTTGTTTTGTCATGGATACTTCATGTCTTCTGTTTTCACCACTTATCTGCAGCTTGTATTTACCACTCCAAAATGGTAATGAGGAGGTGAGGGTTAAGGAAAATAATGAATTTTTAGAGCTGCTTGTTGTCCTCAAACAGCATGATCCTCTAGGGCAATACCCCCCACCTAGTCTAAGCAGCCAGCAAAGAGACATTTGGACAGAAATTCAGCCACTAAGAATGAAGTCAGAGTACAGAGCTATGGTAATAAATTCCATCCTGAGAAGAAAGGAAAGACTGCGGCTGCCAGTGGAGCAGCGGAGTATTTGCAGACTCGGTTCTCCCTTTGCCATCCCATGACTGGAATCAAACTACATCTGTGAGTTATTTATCTCTATGGCCACAGGAAAATGGCAAGCTGGAAAATCCTGTCAATGCTGTCCCACATAGCTGGAACTGCCCCTTTTTCACCTCAGGATACTATGTCACACCTGAATAGTTCACTACAGCAACTCTGTAGTAAATATGATAATGACAGTTACTGCTGCATTATATCTTACTGGGAACGCTCCTTGCAACCTTTTTGGTCAAACTCTCCAGTCCAGTCCAGTCAATGGATGCTTCACCTGGCCATTGCATGTCCTATCAGCCCTAGAGAGTGCTAAACAACCGTGTGGTGTGCTGCCAACTTCACTCTTCATCTCTAGTCTGTTTACGTTCAGTGCAATTCTTTGCCTGATGCCAGCTCACTCACAGTATTCTGTCCTCAGCCTTTTGTTCTTCAGCTCTCACTCTGTGGGTGAAAGGAATAAACAGCAGCTGCTGGAACTCAGCGGCCGAACTAGTTGAGAGTTCACATTTCTTTAAGAAAACAGAATCTGTAAGAATTTTTTTTCTCCAATTTTCTTTTCCTTTTCCTTTTTTTTTTTTTTTTTTTTTTTTTTTTTTTTNTTTTTTTTTTTTTTTTTTTTTTTTGGCTGGAAGATTCAGAAAAAGTGTCAAATGCGTGCTCAGATGTGGCAACTCTTCTTTGTCCCCTGAAACAGCAGTTGTTCATATTGCTGTTTTTAAGAGAAAACTTGAATTCAGCAAATATACCAGGACCACTGAAGCTGGCATAGCTCACAAGCTTTCTTGCAGCCTGATAACTCACTAGGCATTATCAGATTTTTCTTAAACTTCCTTTGTGCCATTACCTTTTCATAGGGAGATTTCCTTCTATTCCAAAAACCTTGAAAGTTCCCCATCTCAAGTGATTATTGTACTGTCTGTCTAGTTGGGGGGAAAAAAATTGTAAACCCATGGGAAAAACACTCTTGCATAAAAGTAGAAGCAATACATTCCCCAGATGGGGATACAGAAGCCCTTGGATACTACAAAGAAGTGTGTTAGGACTGGAAGAGGGTAGATTTAGACTGGATATTAGGAAGAAATTCTTTACAGTGAAGGTGGTGAGACACTGGAACAGGTTGCCCAGGAAAGCTGTGGATGGCCTCTCCCTGAAAGTGTTCAGGCCTGGAGCAACATGGTCTAGTGGGAGGTGTTCCTGCCCATGGCAGCAGGGTTGGAACTTGGTGATCTTTTAAGTCCCTCCCAGTCCAAACCATTCTGTGACTTCATGTTCTCTTCCAGAAGCGAAAGGCAGAATGATCAGGCTTGATAGCTTTACAAATAAGATTAATAAGGTGATCCTGTACTTTGACTGTATTTTGTAGTAGAAAAAGACAAAAGATGCATCTGGAAGAAGAGTTTATAGAGCAACAGTTTTGTTTATGCCCTAGAAGAACAACATTTCCTTGCATTTTCAGAGGGTGAAAAAAAAGGTTGTGAAGATAAACATTTTATATCCTTATACTAATATTTTGGAAGTGACTTCTAAAATTCTGGATAGTGTCTTTAGAAATGTAGGATTTTGAACTAGGTGAAATTTTATTCTAAGCCCATGGGCAGTTTTATTTCAAATCCATCTCAACTGAAATCTGGTTATGAGCAGGTATCTGAAATTTAGCTTATCAGCTGTAGAGCCCCATGAAAGTGTGGCAAGGCTTTACACAAGGCAAATGAGAGTGGATGCTGGAGATCAGGACACAAGTTACATTTGTCGCTAGGCATTTGGGGAAAATCTGAGTGATCCTTCTGTGAGGTTTAGAGGTCTAAAGGATACAGAAGATAGAACAGTTTTTGATGTTTTGCAATCGGTGATGTCCAGGTATACTGAACACTGTGAAGAATAAAGGGCAAGAAGGACATTTCTTCTCCCACATTTTCTCTGAAAATCTCAATCATCTTTATAGAGTAACTTCTCCACCAGTGGCTTTCAGTGCCAGCTACAAGCTACAGAGATAGACATTCATTCAAAGATGATGAAGCCTTCATTATTTTTAGAAAGTTCATCACAGTACAGTTACTTGTACACTGTAAAGTATTTTCACAAAATAAACCTAAGCAGTTGTCAAAATAAATGGGGAAAAAAAGTGTGCTCTGTGATGCTTGATCCTTCATTTATTTATATTATGTATTGTCTGTTCAAGTGTTTGTTAATTTGAAAAATTCAGCTATCTGTGATAGGTCGGCATCCTAGCTGTTAGCTTGAATTAGCAAGATCATATTATTTTTCTGACTAGATATGCTCCTAAGAGCAAAAGTATTATCTGAAACACAGTTATGTTTTGGGCTGGAGGAACCCTGGTTGCTACAGATAATCCAAAGGATTATTCTGTGATGGATTATCCTAAATGAAGGTTTTCCCAAACTGCCTGCCCTCTGAAAGGTCATGTCACTTCCGTGCTAGACTCAGTGTCAAGCCACATTTCAGCGTTTGCAGGAGAAGAGATTCCAAAAGAAAGGGATGGAGGTGGCAGAACTGGGTGCCATGTGGTAGGCACGTCAGTGAAGGGAACGGCATGCCACGCACCTGCTTTGGGGCTCTGCCATGCCACAAGTTAACATTTTGATGAGCAATTTCCATTCTGTTGTTTTCTCTCAACACATGGGGTTCAAAAAAAACAGTTAGAAGAAAACTGTACCCATTTGCTTATCCCAGAAGCCTGTGATTTCAGAAGAGTGTGCCAGAATATTTTTTGCATATACAGTATTTTAGAGTTGAAACACACAGAGGACTGTGGTTTGTCTTTTGAAATTGTGGTGTGATGGCCAAAGAAAAATAGATGTTCACCACTCTTAACTTCATGGAATGCCACTGGCTGATGGTTTATAATTGGGAAAAAAAAACCAACCAAAAACCTATAATCAAAACTGTAATCAAAATTTTCAGAGCTTTCTGAAGTCTATATAATAATCATCAATAGTAATCTCTACAGAAAGGTTCTTCTTCAGCAGCTATATACAAAAAAGAAAAAATACAGAAGTGCAACCATCTTATTGGTGGCAGCACATCTGTGAAGAAGCTGCTTTCTATAATCACCACACTTGAACCAGGCTTCCTTTAGACCTGCACTAGGATGATAGAATATGATCTAATGATCTGCCACATTAAAAATGTTTCATTTTTGTCCATTCTAGCCCCATAACCCCCTCCTTGTGGAGGGAACAGGAAGGAAGGGAGGAGAAATAGGTGCAGGATTCCATTGGCATCCCTGCAGAAGTGATGTGGGTCTCACAGGGTTTCAGAGAAGAACTATTACCCCGGCTATGTATTTTAGGCAGAAATAGGCCAGTCCTTTGCTAGTAGCTGTCATGCAGTCAAGGAAAGAATTAGTCTTGTATTTCCTGGTTAAACCTCAAATCTGTTATTCATATAACCAATTTGGTCATAAATTTTGGCTACTGAAAATTTTCTGGCTTGCGGTAGGCCTGTATCTGTGTAATTGGAAAACAGAAGAGATTCCCTCACTTTAATCTGACGCTTATCTCCATCCTCCTTAAGGCAGGAGAAAAGCTAAGGGATTTAGCATCTTCTTTCTTTTCTTGCAACCTACTGAGACTAACTGTGGTTAGAAGCTCTTCTTGATGCATTTTATAGTAGGATGTCCATGCTGGTAGAAACCTTTTATTGCTAAAGTCTGAAGCATTAAATCATTCAATAACCCCTTATTTTTGTCTTGCAGGAGAGCATCATCTTGTAAAAAGTGACATGATCAACACAAAAGTCAGCCTCTGACATGCCCTTTCACCCACAGATCATGTTCATGTACTCACTAGTAGAGCAGTTTAAAGGTTTCCCGTAACCTTTTAATAGAGATAATTCCACTGGTCCCTTTCAAGTGGTCCTTTTGATTATATAGCAGTAAAAAGAGATGGTATTTAAGAATGGTTGATACGCTTAGAATTTTTGTAAGCAAAGACCTTGACGAGTTCCGCCACAGTCAGTCTCCTTGGGCTAAAATTTCAACCTATTACATGGGGATTTAGCCACTCATTTCCCATAAACATCAATGGGAGTCATGTGGCTAAATCCCTGTGCAACACATTGAAAATGTATTCCCTTATGTTTAAACTCATTTTGATGCAGATGCTTTCTTCTGCAGGAAACAAGTGAAACGAAGAAGCCATTTATTTCTTTCATTTGTCTGCCCCAGATCACCAGACCCCCAAATTAAACTTCTCTTCTGCCTAGGTACCAGACTATCCCACAGGATTTGCTGAAACTGTGTGTGACACTAAGTTAGAGGCCAAGCTTCAAGACACTAGGACAATGGATGCTAATTTGTATTTATTACCTACTCATGTGTGAGGAACATTGGGCAGATGACAAGCTGTCCCTTCACCCATGAGAACAAGGTTTCTCATTTCTCTCTGTTCTCCATCACCTGCTGTATGACATATTAAAAAGAGGGACCACATGCTGGTCTTAGTGGATTTTTGCTAGTGATCTTTGATATCAGTTACAGCATAGGATCACTGCTTGGCTCTCAGTTGTTAAGTGCTTTGTGATACTCTCCCACAAGGTTAACGGACCTGTGATCCATTCCACATCACTAACTTCCTTAGCGAGGAAGAGGGTCTTTAAGACTAATTATTGGAGGGAGGGGAAATGAAAGGCTATCAGGATGCAGGCACAAATGTGAATATACTATTTCAAAATCACCGGGCATGATTTTCAATAATGGCATATGTGTGTTAAGATGCAATTTTGTGCCTGGAAAGAATTGTGTTCATTATAAATGGCAGGTGCTTTTAAAGTGTTTAAATATTGCATTTTCTATTTCCACCTGCACACCAGGTAAGGGGGTATTAATATGCTACTAGTTGAGCCCATGATTCATTGCAGGTGCAGTGCTTGGGAAATCAAGGATTGCATTGAGGTCCTGATGAAAATCATGCCCTCAGGCACATCTGAGCTCCATTTTGATCAACAAGCCAAAAATAAGACTTTTATTTCAATTACAGTTCGTCTGATTTTTGAACTTAATGATGCAACTTGAAGTCTATTGGCTTAGCTCCTGAGACCCAGGAAGGAGGATGTCTGGGACCTTGTCTATTCAGTGGAATAGAGGTTCCCATTAAATTCACTCTGATCTCATTACATGTCTTTTATTTGGTCAGAAGCTCTATTTTTACTCTTCCTGGCCTTATTGAATCTGTTGTTGATTCATTGTGCAGACTTGGTATTAATGAAAAAGACTGCCTCACTCAGGTCTCTCCGGAGGGTGAGATTTTCCATAGCCCTGTGTCTGTACCACACGTTGGAAGCACAGACTCCGATGGGTTGCCTTCTGAAACTAGATTCGAGCAGAGCTTTATTAATAGGCTGATGAGATGTATCAGCCTGGCAAGGCTGCCTGCCTCCATAATGAGCCAGGGCTGTATTTTACTTCCCTTAACGAACAGAAAAATCCACAGCGATGCCTTTCCTGTCCCCCTGCTATCCCTGCTCCACATTCCTCTTTCAAAGACCTCTTCAAAGATCTCTATTATCCCAGCTGCCTTTAGGTGTCACTCGAAGCTTTGGGTTCCTCCTGTTCACCCAACCCTGTGTGTGAGCCCTGCCCTGCCGTTCAGCTGCCCCAGCAGCCTGGGGACCCGCTGATAGCCCCCCAGTTACTGTCTCCCTGACTTCTTGCTTGCACTGCTTGCCAGCGCTAGTTGCACCGGTATTAAAATAGCATCGAAGATTTCTCATTAGTTTTGGTAGCTTTCCTCATTTTAAGCAAAACCGCATGTCAAAGGCTGCACCTACATCACTGGGTCGGAAACTGCCACAGGAGAGCAGAGTCTTCCTGAAATGTGTTGTGGGCAGAAGACCTGCATTCTTAACTTGCATAGGAGTGTCAGGGCTGACTTCTGTCCTGCTTTTGACATTGTCAAGCTGTCCTAGCTCCTTTCCTTCTCCTGTGAGACTCGGGAAGCTGTTCATCTTGTCTTTTCCTCTTTGAGATGAATCTGAACGTTTTTGAGTGGGCCAAGTACTTTCTTGGCCTTCTGATGAAGCTTAGGTCGCTCATATGGTAAATCATTAATTTGGAGACTATATTCCGCCTTTGCTGGGAGTTAAGAGTGGTGTTCTAATAGCTTCCTTCCATCTGGAACAGTCATAAACCAGATGGATAAAGGATTGGCACCACTTATTTTGAGTCTTTACCCAATTCACCCTGTATAAAGGGACCTTGCATTATTTCCCAGACAATTGTTGCAAGTATCCAGAATTGCAAACAAAAAAATACCAGGATCAGATATGTGGGGTGCCACTTGGGGAAGCCTTTGGAGAGGTGAGGAATAGAAACAATACCCTCCTTAAGCAATGTTAGATTGGAATCCATGATTAGGAACCATTGTTTTTTTGTCTAAGATTGTTTTTTGTCTAAGAATTATTTGAAAATGTAATAATCTTGCTTGAATTCCGAAGTTTATAGTACCTTGGGTTGAGCCACTGCAATGCAGAATTTATTTCTTAAACAAAATGAGAAGAGAGAGGTTTTCACAGATATTGTGTGTAAAGATCTTGGCATCTGCTCTCATTAGATCCATTATCTTCTTCCTTGTTTTCATGAAAATAAATTCATCACACTGCATTTCTGTACACTCCTTTAATATGGTTTAGTAGGAATGAGAATATTGCCAGAAACTAGAAGTTGCACCTTTATTTATTTATTTTGGTAAATTAGAAATATTAATAATTTCATTAGCGAATGGCTAGAAGGAAGAAGCTGAGTGGTTCTGGTGTGTTGCAAAGGGCCTCTATTATAGAGAGTATTTTCATTTATAACAGGACTTCAGAGAATTACTGTTTGGCCATGCTATAGTGCTCAGTAATTTTTAAAGAAACACTTGTGATGCTGCTGTATGCCAGAACAGACACATAGTGGTAGTCTACTTTGTTTTGGCTTAAAGAAATAAAAAGGGTGAAGGAAAAAAGGAGAGGAGAGGAGAGGAGAGGAGAG
>VWZI01001238.1:577100-654259 GCA_013396835.1 Psilopogon haemacephalus
GAAAAAGAAAAGAAAAGGAAAAAGAAAAGAAAAGAAAAAAGAGTAAAATTCAAGTGACCAAATTGGAAGGTTCACAGAGTCTTCTTAAACATACCAGAGAAGATACGGAGACATGGTACTGAAAAGCTCAAGACGGAAATCAGGGAAAATGAGCATGCCTAAATGAGTGAAGTTCTAAGAGGTTGTTCAAGCCAAAGATATTTCACTAAGCAGAAGTCTAGAGCAAGCAAAGCATACAGAAGGTTTATAAATATTTTTTTTTTAAGTTACTGAAATAAATAAATAAAATATATAAGGGTGGTTGGGAAAGCAAAGAGCAAACCCATAGAAAGAGACTTAATCTTAAGTCTGAGGAGGAATAGATAAGGCCACTATGGAAAAAGAGAGGAGCAGTTTAAGGGTAAGAATACTGTGACCTTGTAAAGATTTTCTTTCAGTTTGCCATCGTTGTATGTATTGGAGGAGAACTTTATGATTTTCAGATGATTAAGATCCTTTTAAGGCCACTTTTGCAGAGGGTGTATGGAAAACCAAAATAACATAAGTAGTGACTTTTCATCTAGGGTCACGTTGCATATGAATAACAGAGCATTCAGGGAACTGGAAGGTGTTGGTGCTCCTAGCCAAAAATAAAATGCAACCTGTTCACAAAGAATCTCACAAGGAGATTCAAAGGCTACTCTACTACTGTGAAAGACCAAGCGGTTATCTTATGGAGGAATTTTGCAAGCCTTGTTTCAGTAGTTTGCAAACTGTTAAAATCATAAAGAAATTTTATCAGCTGATTACCCTTCTCTGTTTCTTTCCATGTGCTTGCAAGGATCTGTCCCTGCTTGAGTGCTTCTATGCCTAATGCCTCCTATCCTGACCAAGCCATCTCTCTGCTCCCGGGTGTCTTCTCTGCAGAAAGGGACTTTTGGAAGGACAGAATGCCAGAAAGTTCTGCCACTCGCTGCTACCAGCGAGGTGCTTGTCTGTGAAGCAGTAATTGGCAGTTAGCATTGCATATTGCATCCAGAATCCATTTCCTAGGATATCCGTGAGGATAGAAGAGATGGGGCAAATGTTATCACTACAGAAGTTGATAAATCAGTTCAGTCTGTCCTTGTGGTGTCACTGCATTAGAGGAGCCAGTTCCTTTTAGCAGCTTCTCCCTGAAATGTGCTGGAATGTGAAGTGTTCAGATTAAATCCTTTGTGCTAGCACCTCTCTGTCTTCATCTTCTGCCATTCCTCGATTGAAAATTTGTCTCAAGAAAGATGCTAAATTGAGGTGTTGGGTCAAGAAATGTGTCTCTTCGAGTAACTCATTAGGAAACACTTAAAAATACAGCTGTGCCTCTTCTTATGAAATCAAATTAAACCAAACTGTATTAAAAGAAAATTATAAGAAAACAAAAGCGATAAATTAATGAGCAGAAACATATTGGCATTCAACATTGGTTCACCTGACCTTCATAATATGAAAATACACAATTCAATCAGTTATTTACAAACTGCAGAAGAGACACAGCCTGTTCAGTGGCAGTAGTCCAGTCTCCCCCTTGCCATGTTTGTTGCGCCGGCACAAACCAGAACTAAAATTTAGACTTGCTCTTTGCTACTAAGTACTGGTGCTGGATGAATGCCAAAAACTCTGCTCAAACAATAGACCAGCAGAAATGAACCACTTCTGTATCTTAAAATATTGGAGCTGCACGCCCAGTACTGTGATTTTCAACTGTCTGAAGGCAAATAGTCAGGTTTTCATTATTAGTCCCATTCACAGTATTAAAATTGCCTTAATCTGGTGGCCGTCTTGCTTTTTGCCATTTTGGTTCAGTATGTATTAGTAATCTCTTGTAATCTAGGAAAACTGGGTGAAAAACAGTCCTGGCACAAAAGGCCAATGCCACTGGTGTCAGTGAGACTACCAACACAAGAAAGGCCTGTGAGAATTAGGATCTTAGTGTTCACAGCAACTGAAAATGAGTTGGGATACCATTCAGATTGTCAGACTGTGGTGGCAGCTACAGCTGCTTGGTTTTGAAACCTGCCATCTTCTGAACTGTTTTGTGTTAGAGGCATTTCTGTGGCCCTGTCATAAAACTTTCAGCACCAGTGTCTTGGTCCATCAGCAATCCCAGATTAGGATATTTTAATAACCAACCAGTTCTCTCTGCCCTCAATGCAAGCAATACAGGGCAGGAACAGTCTTGCAGAATTGCCTCTGACATTTAGGGGAACAAAAAGCTGAACTGGGAACATTTGGCTTTTCTTAAGTTGAACTGACTGGATCAATGGGCTGAGGCCAACTGTATTATGTTCAACAAGGACAAGTGCAGGGTCCTGCGCTTCAGTCACAACAACTCCAGGCAATGCTACAAGCTTGGAGAGGAGTGCTTTGAAAGTTGCTTGGCAGAGAGGTATCTGGAGGTACTGCCTGACAGCTTACTGAATATGAGCCACCAGTGTGCTCAGGTGGCCAAGAAGGCCAACAGCATCCTGGTCTGGATCAGGAACAGTGTGGCCAGCAGGGCCAAGGAAGTGATCCTGCTTCTGTACTCTGCACTGGTGAGGGTGCACCTTGCATATTGTGTTCAGTTTTAGGCCCCTGACTACAAGAAGGACACTAAAGTGCTGGAGCATGTCCAGACAGGGAAGTGAGGCTGGTGAAGGGTCTTGAGAACAAGTCCTGAGAGGAGCAGTTGAGAGAGCTGGGGTTGTTCAGCCTGGAGAAGAGAAGGCTGAGGGGACACTGCACTGCTCTCTACAAATCCCTGAAAGGAGGTTGTAGTGAAGTGGGACCCAAGTGACAAATGACAGGATGAGAGGAAATGACCTCAAGTTGCATCAGAGGAGATTTAGATTGGATATTAGGAAAGATCTCTTTACCAAAAGGGTCATTGGGCACTAGAACAGGCTGCCAAGGGAAGTGCTGGAGTCACCATTCCTGGAGGTGTTTAAAAGTTGTTTGGATGAGGTGCTTAGTGACGTGGTCTAACAGTTGTGTACAGGGAGATGTTAGGTTATCATTAGACTTCATGATCTTAAGGTCTTTTTCAACCAGGCAATTCTATGGTTCTATGATTCTTGGTTATGTTTGCCTAATTTCAAACTTCAGCATTAATGTAAAACATAACTCCTTTGCTTCTCTGTTTTCTGTGACTGTTGCTATCATCTGTGAAGAATTGTTAAAGCCTTACAAAAGTGTTTTCATAGCTCCCCATCATGCTAAGTATTTGGGAAATAGGAATCTTACAGTACGGTTTACTGATGTGATCATTTGCCCCAGCTGCAACCTTTGTAGATAATCTCTAATGCAACAGGCATTGGAGAACACAGCATGTGATAACAGAAGCTGCTTAGTTACCCTCTAACAGAGGTACGAGGAACTCTTCATTTTCACTTTGCAAAACTCTGTCAAGGATATAATGCTGTATATGCCAGATTTTCATAAATTATGACATTTTACTTTTGTGCCCAGGAATAAAACAGCCTAAGATACCAACCAGTATAAAACTTGATGGTGGGGGGAATACCACAGAAGTCTTAGATGATGGTTTTTTATAGACTTCAGACATTAGCAAATATAATCTAAAGACTACAGCAGGACAAAGAGTTCTCTGGACTTTCCGCTCTGAGAAATAAAAAAATAAGCATCTGAAATTAAATATAGCAATAAAAATACCTTCTCAAACTGTATCCTGATTTTTGATGGATTTTGAATGAAAGTAAGTGGAATAGCTGAAATGCCAACCTCTGACAAAAAAATGGATATGTTAGAAGGAAAAAAATGTATCATCTGGGTTAATAATTGCTCTCTCTTATTAAAATTGACAAGACAAGCAAGTTTACCTCCAGATCATTCAGCTGCTAGCTTACTTAATAGACCAATGCAGAAGTTTTCCAAATTTCTCTCAATTTTACAAAACATCAGTTCATTGCTGCGACCTGGAGTGAAGCTGTTTACAGCTCTGTGCTAAGTAGAAAGTTGAAATCAATTCTTGGCCATTAGAGTTAGGTATAACTGATGAAATATCCCCAGAGGAGTTTTGTAAATGTATCAAGATGTCCTCCCCCATTACAGAAATAGGGAGGCATGGTGAATTACTTACCTTCTCTCTTACACTTAATGTTTCTGAAATGCTGCCAGGCAGAAAAGGCTTATCTTGTCTCACTGGGTTTAAGAGAGGTCTATGCTGTAGTCTCGCATACAAGAGAGGGGGAAAAAAAGGTAGTAGTACTGAGGGCAGACCCACATTAAGCTTTATTCACAGGACCAAGAACAGAAGAAAAGGGAGAAAAGCTGCTCAGTAACCACTAGCGAAACAGAATACATGCAGAAAATATCTGATCCAAAAATCAGTGCTAGGGAGTTTTTTTTTTATAATGCAATTGAAATTTTTGTGCAGTGAGCTGTATAATAAATTCACTCATTAAAATGTACACTGAAATAGCATTGGGGCAGAACACACAAACAATAGAAACCAAAAAACCCATGCTTAAGGATGTCACCAAATGCCAAAGCACGGCGTGCATGGTACTGAAGGTAACTAGCATTCATTCGTTTGCCTCCATCAAGAAAAGAGGCTTCAGCCTGCTTCTCACTTGCTATCAGTTTGGCTCTAGGACTGTACTTGTAAAGCAATAAGAATGACAAAGGTCTTGCACCAAGGGAGCATCATTTTGCATAAGGCCTCTGCTTAGGGATGTAATGAAGCTGATGGCTGCCAGACACACTACTTATTACAACACCTGGCTGAGATGTTCCCAGTCTACTCTTGCTGCTGGCATAAAAGATCATGCAGTTATGGGACTTGAGTGATCTCAGCTGCACATGGCAGTCCGTGCCACCAAGCACAAGGCAATAGAATTGAGCAGGGAAAGCCACACACCCCATCTTGAGACCTCTTGAAGACTGAGTGGAGCAGTGAAACATACTATCAGAGAAAACTGGGAAGAAGATAGAGGAGTGGGAAACAGCCATGCTCTGAACTGACCTGTGGAAGTGAACTGGTGTAGGCAAGGAGTTCAGGTTTGTGAAGGACTCAGTAAATTTCCTGTGCTATCTCTAAGTGTCCAGAGTGATACTCAGAAATGCACAATGCAATAGGAAGAAGCTTACATCTCTCCTTAACATCCCCAGAAAATGTTGCCTTAGTAAATTATAGCCTGTGCTGCCCACAGAGAAACCAGGCTCAGGCTTTGTATGGTGCATGGAATTTTAAGCAATTCAATGAAGCAAAAGGATAAGGTAGGGTCAAAAGGTCAAAAGTTTAAAAATCCTAGGCTGGGTTCCTTACTCTTGGAATTTATAGCACAGCAGCTTCTGCTAATCTCAGTTGCAACAAGTGGACATAAAAGGAAAATCAGTTTCAGGTAGCCATGTGTTGTGTATGACAAATTTCACCCCCAAAATAAGCATGTATATTACAAGTTACAAACGGAAATTTACCTGAACCTTTTAATTTTTTCAGTCTCTTTCTGAACCCATTTGAGAAGCTAGTATGTTTAGGTTTTTCCCTTTAGAAGAGCACCAAAAATTACTTTTCCTTCTGAGAACTGTAGCAGAGGATATTAAAACAAGAACAAGCGGGGGGAATGAAAGAAATTATTAAATGGGCATTGGAGGAGGAAGGAAGTTGAATTTGAGAAGGTGGTGGAAACTGAGAACTGGGAAATAAAGGGAGGAGAGTAAAAGAAATAGGAAAAATGGAAGGGGGAAGTGGGAGTAGTGAAAGGGAAAGACAAAACAAAATATTTGGTGTGTAAAACCTTGTGACAAAGCCTGATGAGAAATGATAAAGTTTCAAGATACATTTTAATAATGTGAGAGGGCAGGAGGAAAGTGTCTTGAGGGTAGACAGCATGACTATTCCAATAGTTAAATCACTGACTGGAATTCTAAAGTCTAGTTAGCAGTTTTCTCCTCATTACTTTCTTCTGTGACCCTGGCAAGAAACTGCAGGTCTCCAAGCCTTAGTTTCTAGCTCTGTAAGATTGGAATGATACCACTTCAGTAATAATCCTTCGGTACCAGGATTTTATGAGACTAATTAATTTGAAGGTCTTGAGATGAGCTGATGCTACAGCTGCATGATTTTGGTAAGTATCTAGGAATAGAAGAAAGGTTGGGAATGGAGGTCCGTGGAGTGAGACCTGATTTAAGAGCAATGAAATACAGATTTGATAGCACAAAATGTTCTTCCCTCATTAAAGGATGGTAAGATGTATGGTTGGGTTCCATCTCTCCTACCAATCTTAAATATAATTTGCAAAGTATTGTGCAAAGGAAGTTCATTTTGTGACTCATATCAGAATGCATTAATCATGCAACCAAGTATTGGAATCTGGGTGGATATTGAGGTACACACAAACTACTTTTATTGTCAGTGGTATATGATCTCAGCACCTCTCAGAAGAAATCATTGTTGACAGCTTGGAGTTTATCTTCCATATATTTTTTTTTTCCCATTATTTTGCCTCCAAACCACAGTAGACACTGTCGACAATGCTGGTGAGCACGACAGTGGATGTAAGACATTTAACTGATTGCTCTCTATAGCTAAGAAGCAACCAGTTCGCATGCATGAGGGACCTGGCGGCGTTCTTCCTCGGCATGGAAATCCTTTCCTGGCTGCTCTGTCCGTGGTCCTGGGAGCCAGCAGCCACTGCTCTCCTTGTGAGCTGCTCTTGTGCATCGTGCTACAGGCTTTGGGGGAAAGCAGCTGTTTGCCAGCTCTGCTCTCAAAATGCAGAGAGTCTGCAGCACAGCTGAGCCCAAAGACTCCTTCTTATAAGGCCAAGAAATTAGCCTTTAAACTCCCTGCACCCCAAGATGTGCTTCCCAGATGCCACTGCTGTTGCCAGTAAATGACAAAATGCAGCCACAAGCTAAACTGGATAATTACTAGGAAAGTTTTTGTTCTCATCACTGCGATGTGGCTGGCACATGTGGCTCACCGCTAGTGATGTGACTGTGATAACATCTTTCAAGTCCAGGAGATTTACTTTCCTGGAAAGTAAAGAATTCCACGATGAGTTATTAAGATACGTCTTCCCATAGAAATGTGATAAAGCCTTGGTCCCACTCTGTACCCACTCTCTTCATTCATGTTACACAATTCTTAGTGAATTAAAACCATTGACAAAAATGTCAGAGCTGTTTAGTCCACTTCTTTGTATTTTGAGTCTTTAATCTTAGGCTTGGTAGAAAAAAAAAGACCAAACACAAAATAGTGTCTGCATATTTGTCCAGATTTCTGACATATTTCTTTCCTAATAAACATTTCAGAAATGTTCAGGTGAAGATTTTTGTGGTTGTGAGCACTGAGGCATCATTTGCAATCTATCCTCCTGCTGGAGAAGCTTGTCATTCACTTGAAAACGGAAAGCATATGCTGACTATACGACCAGACTTGTGATGTAACTAACAAATGGTAAAACCAAAATGGCAGGGATATATACCATTTATCTAAGCTGTTCAGATCGTGCAACTGGATAGCAACATCACTTGAAAAACATTAAGACTTGGGTACCAAAAGTAAAAAGAGACTAATTTTTTTCATTCTAAATCATTTGTTCAACCAACTCTACCAATCCTTCATGACCAGCCTTAGAGATAGAGAATAGCTGTAAACATATTTTAGAGTGGCTTGAAATTTCCATGTATGACTTTTCTCTACATAGCATTGCTATAAGTAGTGTTGCTGATCTCTCAGGACATTAAAAGCTGCTTCTAACCATGTTCTGTGTATGCTCTTCTAAAATGGAAGGAATTGTCTTGTCTGGATGCAGAATTCTTACTTCTTGTTATTGCAAAATTCACACCTGGTATTTGTCATTGCTCCAGGAATCAAGAACTTCGGACCGCTTTAGTTTTTATGGTCATATTCCACATTTAGGGAAAGGAAAAAAGGAAAACCAAACCAAAATTTTAAACAATCAATCAACCAAACCAAAGCAAACATGCTATTGTTAAGATATAAGAAGGGAAAGAAGACAAAATAATTAGGGAGCAGGAGAAGAGGCTGTTCTCCTTGTAAGTTTTAGGGAGCTTGAGGTGCTAGAAATTGCACTGTGGAGAAGAAGCTTCTGAGTGAAGGCAGAAGAATCAGTGCCTGCTGCAGCTCCTCATAAAGAGCTTATAGTAGAAATGACAGAAATATACTGATGATATGATATAGACAGTTTTATTGCTGTGATTTTGGGGACATTAATAATCTCCATTTCCAAGGGGTGCTCTTCACCCCACATAAAAAAAAGGACACAAGGAGAGGGTTTTGTGTTCTTTAGTGATATGTATTACAGAAAAATATTCTAGGTAAGCTTTAGGCATAGTGGGTCGCTTTTCTATCAGTACAGGGTAACTGACCACACCATCTTGAGCCAAACACTTCAGATACCACAAAAGTGCACAAAGCTTAGGAAGTGTTTAATGAATATAAAATGCTTACATGTCACATATGCAAGTATGTGTGTGTATCTATGAGTACATATACAAACATGCCTGTAAAAATAGTTTTAAAAAAATAGTTATTTGCACAAGTGCATGCATGAATATGTATAACTTAGTGAGACTTTGAGGGGTGCGTGTGCCTGTGCAGACATATGTGTTTGTATTTATATATTAAATATTTGAGAAGTATTTGAATAGTCACTAATTCTAGTCTAGGAACAAAGTCAAAATCAAGTGTGACGTGTCTGATTAGGCAACCTGCTCTCTTTTCCACAGCAGTGATGCTGCCCCTTTTCTGATGCAAAATAAAACCTGCACATCAATGTAAAGATAAAATTTTGGATAAATACTACACCTTAGGCTTCTGCAGCTCTACAGAAAAATATTAAATCTGTATCAGAGAGGAGAAGCCTGTTTACTTGTCTGGGAAGAAGCAGTTGTTTAAGGTGCACAGGTTGGAGAGTTCTACATCTGATTCCTGGGAGGGAAATGTTAACCAGCAGGAGATGCTAATATAGGACACTTAAAATTTCTCCCCTGAAAAATTATTTTAGAATGCACGTGTATGGCTTCTTACATGGCTTCTTACACTTCCACATACATGACATACGGTGCTTTCTGAAACAAGCGTTATTAAGAGATTAAATTGACTGAGAAAGGTTGTCTCTTTATATATTTCATTCTAGCAATTTTGAGTATTGAAAGCAGATAAACAGAATCCTGAAGGATGCAGATCACCTGTCTGTATCCCTCAGGATGTAACCCCTTGCAAAGAACTTGTTTCTGGGGAAAAGAGTAGCAGTGGATACCATAATCCTTGAGTATTCAAATATCCTTGTAACTCCATGTTTTGGGCCTCATATCATCTTGGGCAGGTGAATTCTTGCTGTGATTATGACAAAAAAAATGTTCTTGCTGATGTATTTTATCAAAGCCTGCTCTAACCCAGCCTGCTCCCTGTTGCCCTTGGAGATCATCTTCACTGGAAGCAGGAGTTTGAAGGAGCTATAGTACATGTGGCTTTGTAATGAGTGTAAAGAGCCCCTTTCTGTGTGTTGGGAGGAGAGACTTGTTGGATCCTTGGGTCAGCTCTGTACCATTATAAATAGGCTACTGTAAACAAGAGGACAAATTGCTCTGACTTGTTCCAGACAGACATACAGTACGTGCAGCTTAGCAGGCAGCTTTCTGAGTCACTGTATGCAAAATAAGCTTCCCGTGAGACATTGCAATAAAAAGCAGCAACAAGAAGCAACTACTTGTTATTTCAGTAATTGTGAGCAACTGGTCCAGGTAAACCAAGGCTGCCCATAGAGTTACTCACAACCTGAGAGAAAGACTCCACGTGGCTCCTGCTTTCTCTCAGATCATTAAAGGTATGGGGATTCCTAAGAGGTGCTCAGGGCCATCTTGATTTAGTCAACCTTTGTGTTTGATTTGACTAGAAAATGACCTGTTAAGAGATAAGTCTATCCTGTGCAGTCGAATGAAAACTTCACCTCTTTCAAGCTAGATTCAGACTTCAGACTGGCTGCTGCCACACGTTCTCTCCTGATGACACAGCTGCCAAAGCCTACTTGCTGCTTAAATAGCCCCTGAAATCAGTGCATGATGCTTTGTGTTGGAGCAAGGAGCAGTCAGAGGAGGCAGAGCAGACTGATCAGCACCAATGAAGGGCTCCAGTCTGACTGTGCAGATAAAGGAACAAGCTTTTTCTATAAATCCAAGAGACAGCCATCCAAGATAGATGCACCTGTGGAGGGAACTTCATACATGAAATTGCAGGAATTGTTTGGGAAAATGTTTGCACAGATGAATGTAATGTATTTCATTTTCTCCCCTTTCTCTTTGTCATCTTCCCAATCCATAGAAAGACGCAGTTTATCTTTCTGTCCTCGGGAACAAGGAAGCTGCCAGGCACAAATTGAAGAGCCCACACTAGTACAGAATTGAGCAAAACATTCTCCATCATCTCTACAGATCTGACCAGCCTGTACTTAAGTTTTCTCTCTGTGGAGGCACAAATGCAATTAGGAAACCTGTGATTTCTCCTGAGCTTTGCCAGTCTGACAGCTTGGGAGAAGAAAGTGAGGAGAATGCACGGAGTCACTGGGCTAACAGTGATCGGCAGCCACGCTCAAAATGTCTGTTCAATCAAGGAGGGTGTACTGGGCACTGGGGAGGTCTCACTTCACTCTACAAACTGCAGCATCTCAGCACTTGCAGGCACCGTGCTCATTGTCAATCAATCTGTGACAACCAGCACTGCCTCCGCAAGCACGTCATTCTCCCTCCTGCCTTTTCTGGAGTGGTAGGACCTGAAGAGGATAGGAAATCAGAATTAGGCAAAGGTGAGGGTATGAGACAGAGAGAGTCTAGCATAATAAATGCAAAGTAAAGGTAAACACACAAATTACAGCCCAGGTGCTGTGCTGGCATGGGACATGGACGGTGCCAGGAAGAGGTAACCAGGAGCAGCAGGAAAAAAATATTAATATTAGTATTTAAAAAATATAGATCTGAATGCAGAAAACAAGTGGCAGGGTAAAGGTGTAACTAGAAATTAGTAACAAGAAACCCAAAAAAGGGCAGATAAAGGGACAAGTAGAAAGAACAGTGTCAAAAGGGAAGAACACAATGCACTGGCTAGGCATAACTTAGACTACCTTCTTTCATTATACTTTCTGTCCAAAAGGGGTGGGTAGGATCTTTGAAACCCTCAAGAGATATTAAACACACAATTTACATTGAAATAAAATCAGACTTGTGAGTGTAACACATTGAACTGGCCTTAACAATTCTTCTCTTTATGCCTAGCAACATACAGTAACATCAGCATGAGCTGCATGTCTCAAAGCCCTATAAACTGGGACATGGTTTAATGGGCATGGTGCTGTTGGGTTGATGGTTGGACTTGATGGCCTTAAAGCTCTTTCCAACCTAAATGATTCTATTAAATCAAAGTTAGCATGCACCCCAAATACTCATTAAACACTAATGGGTGTAGTATGCGATGTCAGGGTGTACTGAGAGGTCGGATATGTTTTCTCAAAAGCATGTACATCTGTGTGTATATGCCCCCTACACGCTAACGATAAGTTCACATAGATTAAGTTGCCTCTAGATGTCCACTTTAAGACTTTTTTTATCAGCTGTGGATTACTTTGTAGTCTTCTTACTGTGGAGACTGTCCTGAACACGTAGGTGCTGCATTCTTGTTTCAAATTTCTCCACAGATTCACTTTCAAAGCTGTTTCTGTGCTATTCATGGAGTGGTAAAACAGAAGTCCTAATGTATTCCCTGAAGAAATAGTGATATAAAAGTGTTTATTGGCAGGAAAAAAAGACTGCACGTGAGTGAGCAGGCCCATAATCTCCAGAAGTAAAATTCTTACAACAGAAGTGGCAAATGGAGCCATCTCAGTTCTCGCTTTGCAGAAAGGTTCATTAGATCTGAATAGCAGAGTCCAGTCAGACACTTCTCTAGAGCCTCCTAACCTGTCCAAAGGAATAGGAAAGCATTTAAAGTGACAGCAGAGTTTTGCTCAGTATACTGCATATAGCAAGTACCATAACCATGTAACAGTAGTGAATTATTAATGTTTTGCTTTGTATGAGGCCCATGCCAAGTGGATCATTTGGGGCTTTAGGTAGTGAGATATTTCCCTTTCATTTTATACAGCTATCAATAATTTTAAAAGATGTTGTTCCTTTACTGTCCTAAAGGCTGCAATGCTCCTTCAGGCTGAAGCCTCTTGCTCCAAGTTTCGAAGGACAAGGAACTTGCAAAGACAATTACACTTTTCTGAAGTAGAAGGTTTATTGTGTTCAGCTAGGGCAGATGCTCACTTAGCTGTAACTGAGCTGCTAAAACAAAAGCTGTGTTTTACCTACTGCTGCCCAGCAGATGTGCAGTCTAACAGATCTGTTAGCTGCAGTGTGAGAAAAGGTGTGTGCATGCTTCAGGTTTAATGGCACACCTCACAATGGGCCCTGAAATACTGCACTGGGAGGTGAAAAGAAGGTGAAAGTGTTTTCTGCTCAGTCAAAAAAAAAAAAACAACCCAACACAACAACCCATCTCTGGACCATGAAATATATTTTGGATGGGAAAAGGTTCATCAGAAGGAGAATTTTAAAAAGGGTCAATAAAGAACCACGGACAAAATCTGGCAGATTTAAGAGAACATTAATTCAACCTGCTAGGCTTTAAAACAAATATTTTCTTTAATTGGTTTTGTGGGAACGTTAGTAAAGAAAGCTGATATGTGTGAGCATCTGTGACGTGATTAATTTTTGTAAATAGTAAAAGGACTGTTCAGTAAAATCTGACCTGTTACATTCTGCTTCAAAACAGTCTTTTTAAAGAACCAGTTACTTTTCTAACATATAGCACATGGATTTCCATTAGCATCATCAGAATGACTTCATGCGTATCCCAGGGCAAGTTTTGGCCCCAAATGTTCTATAAATAAGTTCTGGTAGCTCACACAGCAAGCTTGTGTTTTAGATAACTTACTTAAAGTTGTTAGCATTTAAATGGGCACAACTGGGGCCTTAATGTTAATGCCCCATTAATCCCTCTGCTCTGGGAGTCAGGTTTTCCTGCTTTAACATCTGTTGTACCAGCAGTAGGTGCACCTACGCCGACAGCATGCAGAAGGTCATATACACAGGGGATGGTGTGCAGATCTCCACTAAAGGGACTGTTCTCACAGACCACAGTTTGCATTGGGTGGAGCCACGCTCATTGCTTCTGCCTGAAAACCCATCAGTATGTACCATAGCCAGGCAGCCCTGGTAATGGCTAAAGAGTTATTTGCAATGCCCCAGCCTCTCATTTGCATGTACCAGCATCTCTTATGTCAGCAGCAGCTGAATCAGACATAAACGGGAGATTGAGGTATTCTAGTACCTAATACTTTAGGAGCCAGGGGAAAAAAAAAAAAACCAACCAAACCTGCCCCCCCAAAAAAAAACCCCACAAAAAACAACTAAGGCACCCTTTGGATGTTAAGATACCTGTATTTAGAAATAAAGATCTGCTTGCATTTGACTGTCTTTTGGTCTCAGAAATCCTAGAAGACTTGTCAGAGATGTAGATGCTTTCTGAATATAGAATCATGGTGTTGTTTACATTAGTATTTGGTGGGGAATTGTAACAGGATCTTTCTCGTTGTGGATCCTACTATGATTATCTCTGTGGGGGATGGTTTGAACACTTCAGCTCATATACAGAGTAGGTTCTTGCTTACATAATGTTTTTTCTGCCATGGAATTTAAGAGTTTAGTACTCTGTGGATGATGCTGACTTCCAGACTGTTCTCAGGGAGATGCTTTTGACCTTTGAGAGGCTTTTTGCGGTTTAGTGTCTTTCTTAGCAGCCTAAGCAGTAAGACCTAGACAGGCCGGAGGGTTGGGCAGGAAGAAATGTAATGAAATTCAACAAGGGCAAGTGTAGAGTCATGCACCTGAGAAATAACAACCTCAGCTGTCAGGTAGGGGCCTGACCTATTTGAAGGCAGTGAAGGGGAAAAGGGTCTAGGGGTCCTAGCAGATGAGAGGTTGACCATGAGCCAGCAATGTGTTCTTGTGGCCAAGAAGGCCAATGCCATTCTGGGGTGTATTAGAAGGGCTGTGGCTAGTAGGTCGAGAGAGGTTCTCCTCCCCCTCTACTCTGCCCTCGTGAAGCCACATCTGGAGTACTGTGTCCAGCTCTGGAAGCCCCCAGGTCAAGAAGGACATAGAACTGCTTGAGAGAGTCCAGTGCGGAGCCACAAAGTTGATTTAGGGAATGGAACATCTCTCTTACAAGGACAGACTGAGGGAGCTGGGGCTCTGCTGCTTGGAGGAGACTGAGAGGTGACCTCATTAATGTTTATAAATATGTAAAGGATGAGTGCCAGGAGGATGGAGCCAGGCTCTGCTTGGTGATGCCAAATGACAGGACAAGGGGCAATGGGTGGAAGTTGAGGCATAGAAAGTTTCATATAAACATAAGAAGGAAACTTTTCACTGTGAGTGGACAGAACACTGGAACAGGCTGGCCAGGGGGGTTGTGGAATGTGGAGGATTCTCTGGAGATACTAAAAACCAACCTGGATACGTTCCTGTGTGACCTCCTCTAGGTGCTCTTGCTCTGTCAGAGGGGTTGGACTAGATGATCTATTGAGGTCCCTTCCAGACCCTGACATTCTGTGATTCTGTAACCAGTTCTGCCATTCATTCTCTTCGATGCCTTCTCTCACTGGTTACCCCACTCCTGTACCCTTCCTCAGAGGTAGTCAAAGATTTACAGTGAGGGTAAGGAGATACTGGAAGAGGGTGCCTAAGGAAGTTGTGAGTGACCTCTCCCTAGAAGTGTTCAAAGCCAGGTTGGACAGGGCCTTGAGCAGCCTGATCTGACGGAAGGCAGAGTGTTTAAAACTAGATGATCTTTATGGTCCCTTCCAACCCAAACCATTCTATGATTTTTATAATGGAGGAAAGAGCCCTATTTTCCCAGGCTTTGGGGAGAGTGGAAGAGTGAGCTAAGTGGGAGACTACATAAACTGAGGGATGGAGGACCAAGCTTGTTTGTGTGAGCTGGAAGGCCTTTTCTAATGCCGATAAGAGGCAAAGTCAGACTGTTCTTTGTGTGTGATTTAAAACATCAAATGACGTACGCATATCAAACTTACAGGTAAGCTGCTTTTAAAAATCTTAGCAATTTTTAAAGAAAAGAAAAAAAAAAAATCTCTTTATGCTTAAGGAGAGTTGTCATAAGTATTGTCAGAGTGATAAAAATCACACCATCTTAGGCAAGTTGGAGTTGCTAGCGGCTGCTGTGCCGTACTCGGTGTTTAGAAAAGCTATCAGCTGTCACTCGTATTAGCAGTGCCCATAGGGCTAGGAGTGCTGGTTTGGACAGGCTGTGGAGGTAATTAAAACATTCTATCAATAAGGACTTACAGTATTAACTTTAAAATTAGCTCACACTTGGGGGAGTGAGCAGCATTGTATTTCCTCCTGATATTGAAGTGTTACCCTAGCCAGAATGGCTGCCAGAAGCGTTCTGTCCGTCAGCTGCTTGGAAGGTCCTCTGTGACGTACGTGGGGTTTTAGGATACAGGGCCTGCAGAAGCTGAGCTAAGCAGTGAAATATTACACGGATCCTTTAAGTGCAGAGGTCAAGTTATCAGTGTACATCAGCTGCAAAATAAACACACAGCCTCAAGTCATGTTGGTGACAGGACTCCACAGCACCAGGCAGGCACATAGTGGGCATGTCTTCTGTTAGGCTCAGCGGGGGTTCCTTTCTGTTTTTTTTAAAGAGCTATATTTGGCTCTGCAGATGGACAGGTACATGCCATAGGTTAGCAGGAAGCTGCAGAAAGCTAACAAGGTGCACTGGCTGTGGTCTGTCTATGCATGGGTTTCAGGAACCAAACCAGTTGAACAGATTTCCCTCTTTGGCTGCTCAGATTTGCCAACACATTGTACTACAGCCCCACTCATGCCAACGCAGCTGTGTGTAGAGTTGGGTTATGAACAGAGACAACCAACCTTTCTCTAAATCATGGGTTTTGCAGGGCCTGGGGAGTAATGAGAATACCTCATCTGATATTTCTCCTGAAATCACTGTTTCATTGGACCTTCAGGCTCGGGGCATGATTTGCAAGGGAATTGGTACTGTACTTAACATTTACCAATTTATTCAGGAAGCACCATTGCTGGTACAAATAGCTCATATTCTCTAAAGGTGTCTTTTAATGCTGAACTTGAAGCCATGCTCCTGAAGGTAGAGGAGAGGGAAGGACTCTTCTAGATGTCATACTTGACCAATAAGAAATCACAGAATCATAGAATGGAAGGCATTGGAAAGGACCTCTGGAGATCATTGAGTACAACCCCCCTGACAAAGCAAGAAGGTTGTTATAAAGAAGGTTACTAAAAGAGTAACTCCAAGCAAAGATAAACTTTGTATAATGTCACCTGAAACTTCCTGAGATATTTTCTCTTCACATCATGGAATGATCCCACAGTCAGCAGACCTGTACTCATTGGGCCTCAGGTTGAGCTAATAGTGTTAGAAATGTGCTCCACTGTCAGGGCTACATAGCAGTATTCTGAAATTGGAAGTAGCCCTCCTAGATATGGCCACAGGGAAGTTAAATCAGTTAGTGTCTCTGGCCCAAAGAAGATTGTCTTTTTCCCCCTTTTGCTCCAAAAAATTCAAAACTGGATGCCACTCCAATATACCGCTAACTTAAGTTTTCTCTTTGGTAACATAACTGCTGTAAAGACAGTTTGTCCTTCTTGCTGAAAACTATCAGTAAAAGCAAGCCTATCAGTAAAAACAAGTCTATCCCTTGCTCTGTACCTTCTCCTTGCTTCTTACCCAGAAGCTGTTAAAAAAACTGTCTGGTTTCCAGTGCAGACTGAAATCAGTCAGGATCTGGTTTGCTTTATGTAATAACTTTTATGTCTCAGGTTAACTGGTGGTATTCCTGTCTGCACTTCTTGCTGCTGGGAGGGTTATGGATGGGAAGTGACAGTAGTGTTTCATCTCATCATGTCCAGATGCTGGTGCTCCCTCCACTGCCACTCCCTGCACAGCTCTGTGATACGTTTTGTCTGTGCATGCAGTTTTCTTCAGTGTTTTCATACTCAAGTAAGAAGAGTTTTATTTTTTCATTTATGCGCTTATGTCTACAGTTCAGTAGTATGGAAGAGTGGAAGTCTGTCTGTCATTGACCTTCTTATATGGCTTTAGAGTGAAAGGCCAGCTCCCTTTTTTTGCACATTCACGTTTCCAGGTTTGTGATGTAATCATTTAAACTTTCCATAGACTAGATGGGTTCCTTGTGGCTCAGGAGGTCATGCATCCTTTAAAGTTACTTCCCTCACTCCATTGTTACATTTTGTTGCCTGATCCATACGTACTCCCTTTTAATGCAACGGATTATCCTCTCTGCTGTGTGATTGTTCCTCATTATACCAGCTGATGCTCAAAGAATCATTCCCTCAACCTGCTAGGTTTTGCCCTTTGCTGGTTTACTCTTTCTTTATTTACAACCTAAGTCACAAGTTTATCCAGTGAATGTCAATTTAGCTTCCTGCTTAATCATGATGTAACTTGCCAAAGTGTGTTTCTTGGGTTTCCATATTTTTATGGATGGTTTTTAGGCCAGAAAAACACAATGTACCTTAAGAGTCATCAAACTGGAAAAACAATCAAGACTAGCTCAGCCCATCTGCCCAGGCCCAGTGAAGTATGGTGTGTGCATCACATGTTTAGTGTTTTTTCTAGTCCAGTTTTAAGTACATGGCCAATCTTCTGTTCCTTCCCTAAGGAGACTATTCTTGAGGCATACAGTATTTGCTACCTTAACATTTCAACTTTATGTTACCAGTTTTGATTTCATCCATCCATACCCTGTTTTCATAGAATCATAAAATCATCAAGATTGGAAAAGACTTTTAAGTTCATTAAGTCCAACCATAACCCAACTACCATGACCACAAAACTACCTGGAAGGGCCACAGCTAGAGTCTTCTTGAATGTCTCCAGGGTTGGTGACTCTACCACTTCCCTAGGCAGCCTATTCCAGAGCCTCACTGGTTTGGTTATTAGCTACACTCTTTCTACCTTTTCTTCTTTCCCCTTCTTTTTTTTTTTTTTCCTCTTCCTTGTTTGAGGAGAATTTGATATGCAACTTGTTTCCATGTCTTTCCCTTTGTCTGCTAGTCACTGGTATGTAACTATGTAGATGTAGCTCTTCATTTCTTTTCCCAGTAACTAAGCCTTTTCACAACCCTAGTCATTTATGTGGCTCTTCTCTGAACTCTCAATCACTCTGATGGGGATGTGCCCAGAAACAAATGTCACATTCCAGGTGATTTCACCTCAGAGCAGGGACAGAGAGACTGTTGCTGTACGTTGCTGTTATATGATGTGATTATTTAGCTTTTAATAGTACTGATTTGTCTTGACTTTTCTCTCAGTGTGTGTTCAGTCTAGACTGTGGCAATTGTCAGTGGCTCTTAAAAGAGCCTCTTTAGCAGCCTCCAGACCTGTTCCCATTGATCTGAATTTATTTGTTTTCCTTGCAGGCTACTTCAGCCCCTTTTATTCCTCTTTTTCCTAAAGTGTAGTTGCCATAGAACTCAGTATAATACTCCCATGGTTTTGGATACTCCAGACAGTTCAGCTCCACCTGCTTTCAGAGCCAATCAAGTGGACTGAGATTTTGGGGCTGCTTGCTCCAGTGTGTAGCCAGTATTGACACTCACACTTAGCTGACAAAGTCCATCCAAGACTTCTCTGAAAATGTTAGGGTAAGTGCATTGTATTGTCCTGCAGTGAGGTTTCATGAGACTCAGTTTTAAAGTGATGTGCACCTGTAGCAAAATGATCATTCTGGGCACTTTTTTGGGAGACTTGAACGTAGATGTTTGACCTTTGGGTGTTGTGATGTATATCTTTCTGGTAATGCCAGAAAGAAATGCCCCATGGAGATACACTGGAATTTTTGAAGGTGTTTGTATTCTAGTACAAATTTTTCTCTAGCACTTTCTGTCAACAGAACTGAGGTCAGGTTAAAGTAAACAAATAATATGAGCAGCTTCTTAAAATTCATGAAATGTAAAAGGCAAGGCTTCATTTCTTTCCCCACAGTGCTCACCACCAGGTAAATCTCTTTTGTCCAACTGGCAATTATGTATTTTTTTATCACTGTTATAATTACGACCATTGTTTTTTCTTGTTTGTTCCTTAAACATTTACTGCTGGCATGCATATATGCAGACATACGGGGGGGAAAAAAGCTTATAGAGTTTATACATTTCCATACACACAGGCTGCTTTGGGTTCACGCTTATCTTTAGTACGGAAACCCCTGGGTAGCTGTGCTACTGTGACCTTTGTGCTAACTGCAATGCCATGACCTCCATACTAATTGCAGCTTAGAACTGAAAAGACAATATTTATACTCTTGTTAGTGAAGTCTGTTCAGGATAAGATAAGAAAAAGATACATACCTTTGCACTGTCTGCTAACTTTGATAGTGCAAGATAAGAAAAGCATGCAGAATACAGTGGAAGGAAGTATATGCTGTAAACAAGTAGCAGTAAATATATTTGCTTTGAATTGTACATTGAGCTCTCTAAGTGGCTTATGTGGTTGTTGTAAGTCCTTTTGAATTGGCAACGTATCATTGCTGGAGTTTTTGGTAGGACAGGTTCCTCATCTATAACATACATTGGGCAATTCCATATCTTTAGGATTAAGTCTTACTAGAGACAAGAGCTGTGACATGGATGCTACCAAAACAACATTGTATAGATTTGATTCACAGAATCACAGAATGTCAGGGTCTGGAAGGGACCTCGAAAGATCATGTAGTCCAACCCCCTTGCCAGAGCAAGAGCACCTAGAGGAGGTCACACAGGAATGCATCCAGGTGGGTTTGGAATATCTCCAGAGAGGGAGACTCCACAACACACCTGGGCAGCCTGTTCCAGTGTTATGTCACCTTCACAGTGAAAAGTTTCCTTCTTATGTTTATATGAAACTTCCTATGCCTCAACTTCCACCCATTGCCCCTTGTCCTGTCATTGGGCATCACCAAAAAGAGGCTGCAGGTCTGACTCATGGCAGCATGGTATCTTCTGTTTGTCACTTACATCTAAGTGAAATGGTTTAGAAAATTTGCATCAAATCAGAATAATTCTGGTTTGATTTTATGTTTCTCTTCATTTTAGTGTCCTCATGTTGCATCTCTTTGGTTTTCTTTCTAATCTAGTTAATGGGTTTAACATGTCAAGGCCTCTTCCGCTATACTTACTGTTGCAATACTCAGAAATTTTGGAAAGCTAGGTCCATTTTAAAAACAATGAAAGCAGGCTGATGCCTTGGATTGTGGAGTGGTGGAATCTTGCCTGAACCATTGCTGGCATGAGGCAGAGCAAGTTTCCAGACATCCAAGTAGTCACAACTTTTCCTCATCTCTCTTCTCACCACATCAGCAACATGATGTTACCTTCCTGGGAAAAGGCACCTGCCCTGGTGGGCAGCATTGCAGTCTATAGGGAGTGAGGCTGAGCAAGCTCACAGCAAAAGCAGAGCTCCCCATTACCACTTACTTGCTGATTCTTCAGCTATTTTCAGGGGCAACTTCTTTGGCCATTTGACTGGGAAGCTTTAAGCATCCTTTGGAAATAAAAGCCAAAAAAGGAAATTACTTGTTCTTTTCTTGTGATTGCCAAGAGATGGTCAAATTGTGGAATCTCTTTTTCAAATATTTCCCAAATCTTAATATTCCTTTTTAAAGTTTCTTTCTGTATAATAGGTTCTGCATAAAGACCTGAAAGTGTTTTCTCAACACTCACAAATTGAGTTTTATAAAATGCCTTGAAGTCAGTCTGTTAGTAACTTAATTGGCCCTACAGAGAAGCAGCAGCACAGAGCACTGAACTATCTTTCTCAAGGCCAAGCATAGATTCTCCAGTAGAGGTGTAAGTAGGACCCAGGTTTCCTGATTCCTAGTGTTGTTCTTTAAAATAAATAACATTCCCTTTTGACTTCTGATGATGTTCTTTGACGGTGGTGATGGCAGTCTAGCAAGCCTTGTTTCATATTTGTAAAATTTTTCTTTTCCTTTTTGATCTCACATCTTTTAAACCTTATCATTATTATTATTATTTTTGTTGATGCCAGCTCTAATCTGTTTCTATTTTTATTTTGGCAGCCATGAGTTTTCCGTCAAATTGGTGGAACTGTCACTTAGTAAACTTCTTCATAGTATTAAAATTGATGAGATTGAGTTGAGGCTGCTTTTACTTTTTTCTTTTTCTCTCTTTCTTTCTTTTCTCTTTCAGTAAAGGCAAATCAAACGGAGATGTTCCACATTTATGCCTGTACCTTCTTTCATTTGGTATATTCTGATTGATAGCTCAGTTTCTTACTACTCCTTTTCTATTATCACATGTATCCATTTGTAGTAAAATACCTAGCTATCTTCGCTGATTTATTTCCATACTCCAGTCAGAAACGCATTGCCTTTCAGGCACCAATTGCAACCCCTTTTCTTTTCCATCCTTTCCAAGAGATCTGTGTGGCAACTCAGTCCTGCTGCGGACTAAAACCTTTGCCCGTTTTTTCCTTACTCATGCCATGAAGTCATAGTTGTCTGTGATATTGCACTGGGCTGCTATAGGAAATCTTGCAATATGCAAAGAAGAGGATTATAACTAGGTTAACAAAGCCATGGCAGGACTGGAGTGATAAAGGTGTTTGTCATACCATAAAGCATCTCAGTAATTAGAAATTTAAGCACAGACGTTTCCTGATTTTTGAGGGAGAACTCAGATTTTATCTGCTTTTCTCTCTTATGCTTCATCAAGGAAGTTCACATTTTTAAAGCAGTAAGAATTGAGACTGCACTTTGTTTTTTAAACAGTAAGAGAGAAGGGGGAAATGTGCAGGCAGACTAGGTCTATAACATTGATTTGTAACCAACAAAGGAAATGTCTACTTATGAGACACAAATCAATGTAACCAGACTGTGAAAGTGCAAACAGAGATGTGAGAAAATTATTTGATCGTTAGTCTTCCTTTGGAAAAGATAGAGGGCCAAATTCAGCTCTCGTTTGCATGAGTGTGCTTCCATGAAAACCAGAGGAGACTTACCTGTGTAATTATGAACAAAATTTCAGACCGTGTCCTTCTGATGGCTGGAGGTGTAAGGCATTAGAATCAGGAAGGGGGCTAGGTGGCAAACAGAGGCAGAGGAATGATGCTGTACCAAAGAGGATATGAAGCAGGTTTTGCTATTAATGAATTGTAGGTACGGGAAAGATATTGATGTTCCATCCCATGCAGAGGTGACCTGTGTGAACTGTGCACCTGCTTAATTCAGCTGAAATCTTAAAAGGATTCTCATTAACCCGAGACTTTGTTGCCACAGGCTGAGATATTTTCTTAGATGTTCCCCTGAGAATGTGAAACTACAGGGTCCATTTTCTAGGAAACCCCTGTGTTAAAAACAAAGCCACTGTATGTTGAAGGTGAGAAGAAAATTTGGTGGTCTAAGTCCTTTTGGCTTGTGGGAAATAATAGTTACCAATTTGGAAGTGAATCTCTTTATTCTTACATGAGTAGTCTGTACAAGGACAGTTTGTTTCTCATGTGGATGTGAGTTTGTCTCCCTCGGAGTTGTTTTACCCTGTAGATTGATAGAATTGCTTGCAAAATCTCTGGGGCAAATAATTTCTGAAGCTGCGGTTTGATGGCACAGTGGATCTGGGTCATAATACCCTATCGAAAACATGTACCACAAAGTGTTGATCCCAGATAAATTCACATACTGGTTTGAATGTTTTCAGAACAAATGGATTAACTTTATGTGGCAGGCTTTATGCCAGATCAGATATCACCTGTCTGCGCCACTCTGACTTCAGGCTAGATTATCTATCGTCTATTCTCAGGCAGCGACACAAACTCTTGCTAATTTGATAGCAATGTGATCATGTGCCCATGGCCAAACCAGGTCAGATCTATATGGCTGAGCGATCCTCTGGTAACGGTTGTGGGCTGATAGCCTGAGTCTGTTCATTAGCAGGGAGATTCATCTCGACTTCAGTGCCAGAAATCCCCCAAAGTAGAGGCAGGTAGAAGCCTTCCCTTAGCTGCTTCACTCTAGGTTTCGGTCCCCCTTCGCCTTCAGCAGTTCCCTGCGTTGGCATGGATGCTGGGCTTTCCCCCTGTGTCTCCATTCAAGTCCATTAGTGCAGTGACTGGAAAGAGATGGAGGCCAACACGTACATACGTATGCGGTTGTAAAGGCTTGAGACTCATTTGGAGAGGCAGATATTTTTATTCTGCTTAAACTATTCTAATTCCTGTGGATATTGTTTTATTTATGCTGCAGTACAAGATTAAATCAGGCCATGGCTTCCCAACAGGCAAACAAAGCAAGTCTAAACAAATTATATTTTTAAAAGCTTTTGGGATAAGAATAATTTTGAATCTAAAATGTGTTAAAGTGACATTAAGTAACAACAAAAAGCTTGCATTAGTTACAAGTTAAACTCCCCTTTACAGGAGGAGATGCAACAAGTTAGAACATGGGACATAGAATCATTAAGGTTGGAAAAGACCTCTTAAGTCTAACCTTCTACCCAAACTTCCATGACTACTAGACCATGTTCCAAAGTGCCACATCTACTTGTCTTTTGAACACCTCCATGGACTGTGACTCCACCACTTCCCCAGGCATCCTGTTCCAATGCCTAGCTGCTCTTTCAGTAAAGAAATTCTTCCTAGTATCCAATTTAAACTTCCCCTGGCACAGCTTGAGGCCGTTGCCTCTTTTCCTGTCGTTAGTTACCTGGGAGAAGAGGCCAGCACTGGCCTTGCTCCACCCTTCTTTCAAGTAGCTGTAAAAAGAGCAATAAGGTCTCCTATCAGCCTCCTCTTCTTCAGGCTAAAGAATCCCATCTCCCTCAGCCTTTCCTCATAAGCCATGCTCTCCAAACCCCTCACAACCTTCTGTCATTTTATTTTGTAAACCAAAACATGTCCTTTTTAAAAAAAATATATATTTTTCTGTCTTCTGAACTGCACCTGGCCTTTTGGGATAGAAGCAAAACTCTCCCTGGCACTTGCCCCCAACTCTTACATGTAGCAAATATTTCCCCTTGAGTGCTTTTTGTGTCGTGATACCTTAAAATAAGTGTCTTTCTGTCAGGCATTGCTCTTATATAATACATGTTGTCATCTGGAGTGAGGCACAGTTGTGCATATTTAGCTGGTTTGCTTTGTAATGCGTCATTGCAAGTGACCAAAAACATGGTACAGGAAGTTGTTTGTGTGCTTTTTTTCATTGCTTATGCAACTCCCAAGCAGAAAATGTTCTTGAGAGCAGATGGTACAGAACAGTCAATTGCAAGCTCCATTTTCCAGATGCATAGATGTTTCATGTCTACTTGAAGCCAGTTCAGATGGCTTTATGAACTTGAGTCCAACTTTTGCTTAACCCTTTGCTGGGCCACCAGTGAAAGTATTTCCTGCAGGAGTTTCAGTCCTCATAAAAATAACCTGAATGCACAAGATGTGTTGTGTTCTCAGATGCCAGAATCTGGGACACAGTGTTATGATCAGCAATTAAAATATTAATACTGTTTTTCTATCAGGAATGTTGCAAGTTAAGCAAGTGAAGCATGATCTGTGACTCCCATTTGTTTCTTTCTGTTTTTTAAATAGTCTGTTGTAGCACAGAGTGGCCAATATCTGAATTTCTTACCGTTTGACAAGGGGATTACTAGATAGCAAAGGCAAATTAATTTGGCTTTCTACAGAAAAGGTAAGAACTTCTTACCCTAGGGCAGTAACACAGTCAGCTCATGACTGCTTGATACTGATAAACTACAGTTTACAACTCGGCAGGTTTCTTGTTTGATTCGTGTTGTTTTGTTTTTTTTTCACTTGCTTGGGTCTTTTGACTTTTCACAGTAGGCTTATTGCTGCTAAACCACAGGCTTTTATTTGATAGCAAATAAAAGTACCAGTCCATTTTTTTTCCCCCTATTGTACCCACAGAAATCTGCCTGAGTTCATATGAGTGTTATGGACTAACCTAGTGGGAGGGCATCTGTGAAAGCTGGTCTGCAGCTGTTGGCCAGACCGCTTAGTTTGTGAGTTGAAACATAATTTAAGTTTAGTATGGTCCTGACTTTACTGTAAGGTGATTTGTGGATGCAGGGACTCACAATAAGTAAGAAGCTCGATCCTGTAATAACAATACCAAATTGTGAGCTATTGCTCGTAGATCCTGAGAAACAGGCAAGTAACAGTGTCTCCAAGGATACTGCCTGGTTATCCAGTAGAGATTGGTCAGAAGGAGGCATAGTACTAGAGTCTGACATCTGATCCGTTAGATTTTATTGTTCTGAAATATTTCCAACAAACTTTCAGGAAAGATTAGCTGAGATGAAAAAGATAATAGAAATAAAAGCTGAAGGAGAACATATTTTATTAAGTCGTTGGTTAAGTTTTTAACTGTTTATTACATTCACACAATGTGAAGAGATGAACCTGATATCAGGGAATCAAGGTCAACTAAAAGTTTCTTACTATGAGTATAGATATACGCACAGGGCCATAAATAATGTAGAGCTTAGTTCACCATATAGATATATATATCTTTGAACAATAGGTAGCTTACTTAACATTCACTGTGCTTAAGAAAAGGAGGATGCTGAGCTATTGATAAAGGAGGAAACAGCTTGATCAGGGATCCTGTTTTCTACCCTGAAACCAACATAAATCAGCTCTGAAGTTTTGGACCATTGCCAGAAACTCAGGGGGCCTGCGTGAAGATGAAGGATGAAAAGTCCAGTCTGAGGAAGAGTCTGATACTTCATCCTAAGACCCCAGCCCCGACCCCTGCCCACAATTATCAAGAGACACCACGCAGGCCCAATCATATGGAAATGACTTTAGAGCTAATTATAATGTGAAGGAGGGATGGCTAATGAATATGTATAAGCGCATTGTATGGACTAATGCATATGTAATCTGTAACGCTATACATAGTGAGCTGGATATCACTGAAGTTGCGCATGCCTTCGGAGGAGCGATCCCCCATGCGCCCGGTGCCCTGAATAAACACACCTACTTTACAACTTTCGTTAGTTGTGGAGTTTTGCCGCACGTCGAACCTAAACTGAGCTGAACAAATCTAGAAGTCAAACTGGCTTTCCAAATCCCTGGCTCCGATCCATCCCTTAAACTGAGAGAATAGAGAAATTTGGAGTAAGTGCAGTTTGGCTTTTATGTTAGTAATCCAAACTTAGATACCCAGGTATGCTGGTTGATGGTAAGAGAGGTCTGAAGAAACGGGTTTCTTTGGAAAGCTTTGTGAAACAGTCTATAACCATGCCTTTTGCCTTCTCCACAAGGAACTGGTCTCAGCAACCAGGGCTGTCAGAGTTTAAGGACCATCTGGATGATGCTTTTAGTCATACAATTTAATTTTATCTAGTCATGCAAGGAGCACAGAGTTGGGTTTGGTGATCCTAATGGGTCCCTTAGAACCTGAGATCTTGTATGATTCTTTCCCTTTGAAGAGTCTTGTATTTGTTATTAATCAGAGTCAGGGTACTAAAGATAATGGACCTGATAGCATCTTTCTCTTCAGCAAAATTTTGTTCCATCTGGCAGGGGGATAGGCAGTTCAGTGTCTTACAGAACACCAGCAACATTACCAGCAAGAATTTCTTCCTTGACTTCTTACAGAACTTCAGGATTTTTGTGACATCCTAGTAGTCTACAGAAGCTCTTCTTTCTGTGGGCAGCTCCTGGGTTACAAGAAAAAGAATAGTTTCCATTTATAAAGAAATTCCATTTGGAGACCTCATTATTGGTTTGCAGCATTGTCTATCAGCCTTGCAGTAAAAATGGGGTTGCATATTGTCCTTTACTTTTCCAAGGTGGAAGCTGAGGGTTGGAAAAAATAAGGGTTTGTCAAAACTTTGTCAACATGTGAGCCTTCTCTCAGAGGCAGAAGATAACATCCATAAAGACTCAAGCTTTCAGGTCAGGATCCAAACAGGTCGTTTGCCATTCAGTGCTCTCAAAACCAAACAGTGCTGTCAGGTTTTCTTTTTGCTGTCTCTCGCTGATTGGACTGTGAAGCAAATTCCATGTACTGGACTGGCTTCAGGAGCGGGGGCGGGGTTTGGGGGGAGGGTAAGGAAAAGAAAAAAAAGGCATTCTAAAATGATAGTTTCCAGGTCCTGCAGCTCAGAATTGTCACATTGTGTGTTAAAAGCTCACTCCTTCCCTAAAGTGCGGTGTAAAGAGTGATTATGAAGATGTATGTGTGTTTGTGCATGTGCATGTGCCTGGGTCTGGGACACAGACAAATTCCCTACCTGGAAATGACTTGCTATTATTAGACATGCAGTTACCAGGGGTTATGTAAGACAATTGAAGCTCTGTTTTTTAACAGAGACATGATTCATGCGACTTGTAGTAACAGTAACCACCTCCAAACGAGACAGAAAGCAGACAGAGACAAAAGGCTGAAGAAATCAATGCTGGCTGAACGCAGCTACCTCCTGATACCTTCTGCCTCCCAAACAACCATTGGGTTATCAGAAGCAGGGGTTGATGCTAATTCTGAATACTCGTGAAGTTACTGAGCTGGTGCATCTGTATCGGCGGCGGCGTTTGCAGGGAGCGACTGAGGCTGCAGGGAGCTGCGAGGGGGACAGCACTGGGCATACTTTGTCGTGTTCCCGGCAACGTCTCTGGTGTTCTGCAGGAGGCTGAGGGAGCTGTGAACAGAACTAGCACTCCTACTCTATTTTCTCAGTTACTCCTGCTGGGAAAGGCTGGAACCAAAACAACTTTTGGCTCCTCTGCAGTTAACACTTCTACAGTCATTTTTTATAGTAATGTGCAGAGAGAGTCGGGACCTGGAGTAGCTTTGAACTTCTGCCAGCACTCTTCATTAGTGCAAATTGTGAAATCTGATTGAACTGGAATAGCTCTGAGCTCCCCTACAGCTAAGATTCCTGATCCATCTCCTATGATACTTCTTGCTGGTCATGGCAGAGATCAGAGTATCTGCAAGAGCCTTCATGATTCCATTCGTCTGGGCCATTTTCTTTACAACAATTTCTGTTGGGAGATAGCAGGAGTAAGGTAGATGCCAGATTGTCTACAGTCAAAGATCCAACCTCCTCCTCACAGAATTTCTCTCCTGGTAGGAAAAAGGGTTATGTTCAGAATACCAACGTGAACACGGGTTGGGGAGAGGGGGTGGGGGCTTATTTAGAGAGTGTCACCTTCCAGAAATAAAAGATGGGTAAGTTCCTATCAGATCCCCTCAATTTGCTGCTGATCCCTACCGTGTCTCCTCTGGGAAGGCTGTGGATTTCCTGTAAAATTTCATTTCAGCATCATGCGTAGTAACTTGTGCTGTCAAGAAAGAAGATTTGGAAATGGTCGTCTTAGCACTCAGAAGACAGCCCTCCTACATTAGCAGAACTTATCCAAAAGCATAGCCAACTGCCTTCAGTTTCATTCAAGAAAGTTTTGGAATGACCAAAGAAACAGCCTCTAAGAGCCACAGAAGAATGCTGAATTCCAGTAAATCCTAAGAGTTTATAATTTGCTAATACTGGAGTAAGAATAACAATTACTACTATGTCATTTTCCTTGATGCATAACTCTAAAATGGCATTGTAGTCATAACCTGACTCTATGCTTCCCTGGCACAGAGTGTTTCAAGCCCAAGTCTGAATAAAGCACTGACATCTCTACATTTCCGGCACACTTAAGGAAAATCCTGGTTTTGATGTGGATGATACAGAACTTTAAAAAGCAAATAATTATCACAAATATATATCACACCTCAGGACACATTTCTCTCAGTGCCTTGACATTTCAAATGATGAGTCTCACAAATGTGCACAACCATTAGATTTGATGGAACAATGTTTCAGAATAATTCACATGCTCATCTAGAACTTTTTCTCATTGTGTTTTGGCACTGAAGCACGAAACGGGAAATCTACAGTGGGTTTCTCTTTGCTTGTGAGGAAGCAAACACTTTGATCAGCTCTACATACTCCAAGGCTGTAGTCAGTTATTCCTCCATGGATAATGAAACCAAAGCCCAGAGTGACTCTGTTTCTCTCTGGATCCCGTGTGATATTTTATATATAGTTTTTGACATAAATCAAACAAGCTTTCATTTGTACAGTTTGAGGCCAGAGGCAGCAAGCACACAGGAAGAATGGTATGGGGAAACATGTTTGTGGTCCTTTTTACCTTGTCTTTTCACTGTGTTGGTTGCAGACTCTTTAATGATTGACTTGCAGAGGAAGTCTTCAGAGACAGAACAGTCATCCAAAGCAAAACAAAAATATTCAAAATCATTTGAGTGTTTTTCCTGACTGTCAGCAACATGAGCATTTAACTCAGCATTTGGCCAGTGGTGTTATGAATCTTGAAACTCAAGAAAAAGATTCCTTGTCCCAGACCTTGCCCCACAAAATGATTCAAACATGATTTTTAACATAAATTTTCCTCTAGTAAAGGCAGGTAAAGAATCCTGCAATCAAGTTAGAGCATAAAAGCTCAGTGAGAGGAAGGAATTTGATCAGATGATGCAGAGTTTTGGGGGGAGAAGGGTGTTCAGTTTATCTGTTTGACAACCTGGCTGTCAACACTTGAGAAAACCAGATGTATGAGTGAAAGATTAATTTCCTAGTTTACCTTGAGGGGTGCAGTTCTGTGACAAACGGATCAAATCCATTTAAATTTATAGCTGGTGGTATTCTGTTGTCCTACATGGAACTAAACTTAATGTAAACAGTATCTCATAGATTCTGCAAGCAACAAGCTGGGGCGGGGGGGACACACAAAAAAAAACAAATCACAAAAAAACCTACCATGATTTCATAACTTTTAACAGTTTATTTGTATCATCTTCCATATACATGACAATATACTTATGACTAGTGACTGAGATCAGCTTTCAGCATAAGAACTACAGATCTGATGGCCAGACACTGATGCATTAGGTGCTGTACCATTGTGCCCAGGAGAGGGAGAGATGGGTGGCAGAATCAGTGCCAGTAGTGTAAATCTTCATTAAATTGTGTTGTGCAGTGAGATTATACAGTCTCTGCACCTAGGTGAAAATACATTATCAGCTTGCAAACCTGGCTGCCGAAACATGGAAACGTGTTCTCTGAGGGCATTCAGTGCATTCTTTGATCTGCCAGCACTTATGGGACTATGGGTTTCAGAGTTCATGCCAAAGTATTTGTAAGGACAGCATTCAATGAAACCAAAGTGATGAGTAGGGGAGGAGAGAAAAAACTCAGATCATTCCCTTCGTATGCTTTCATTGTTTTTGTTCCTCCTGAAAAATAATGTCCTTTCAGGCTTCGTTTGACATCTCCATGATGTTGAACAGATTCGGAGAAATCACCAATATTTTGACAGGGTTCTTTGGCAATGAAATGTTCATGAAGCTCATCTGTCATGAGCTAATCTGGCTCATCTAGCCAAAGCAGTATCTTAGGCAGATATATTGCTGTAACAGTTTAATTTCTACACATTTTCTTCGTCTCTCGTCATTGCAGTGATGGCAACTCGTATTTCTGTTGCAGAAACACTGGTAGTAATTGCAGCACAATTGTACCTTTGGTTTTGTGAGAACCTTCCTTAAGGCAGCAAGGTAGTGTCTTCTTGTTCAAGTGCTGCCTTCTTGGCAACAGGCAGATCTTTGATTGCACTGGCGATTTTCAGTGTTCGTGGCTTCAAAATTGTAACCTCTTACCTTGTTCTTCTCCCATGAAACCTTTGAGTTTCATACTATAATGCTGATGTTTTGTAACCTACAGCATCAGCACAGAATGCCTGAGGCTGTTTATACTCACAAACTGCTTCTATTAATACTAAGTATCTGTGGAAAGCTAGCACTCAAGACTACAACATTAGCCATATACAAGCACTACACACAGCTCTGCTCCCTGGAAAGCTTCTGTAGGTGAAATTCCACTAAGCACAGATGTACTCCATGTTTGATACCAGTGTCAGTAAAATCATGGCTTCATGTATTTGCCTCAGTCACACTTGGCTTAAGGGAAGTGAAATTCTGTAGTATCAGATAAAAGGTGGTGAAAGAAGGGAAAAAAGAGATACAGGCAAGTAATGGTTTGTGAGACAAGAAGTGGGACCGTGATACAGACTTTATTCAAACTACATTGCTATTGCTGATTTCAGTAAGCAACCCTGGGGCTTCAGGGAGAGGGTTTTTTTTTTTCTCTAGTACTTTTGCAAAGACGTCCACGTGGGGAATTGGCCTTTACCAGGCTAGAGCAGTGCAGCCTCTTTAAACAGTCTTTCTGCAAATGTCTCATCCGTTAACAAATTAATTTCTGAATTTCAGACCCAATTACTGATAGTGGACATACAGTGCTCCCAGAAGAATACAGAAATGAGAAGTTTCCTCTCCTAGACGAAGCCCTGACTATTGTGAAAAAATCATGCTATGGCCTTCTAATAGCATGTCCTGTGCTGCTAAATTTTTATGTTTTCTATGGCACAGGTTCTGGCTTGTCTTGAAAAGGTTTTTTTTACATCACAGTCCATCCCGTTCGCTGTTTAAGACATTGTGGTTGGATATATACCTATAGGTAGCAAATGACCTAACCTTGTTCTTGTAAGAAATCATAAAATCATTAGGACTGGAAAAGACCTTTAAGATAATCACATCCAATCCTAACCCAACCATCACTACCACTTAACTGTATCCTGAAGTGCCACATCTACACGCTTCTTTAGCACCTCCAAGGATGGCAACTCCACCACCTACCTGGGCAGCCTGTTCCAACACCTCACCACTCTTTCAGTAAAGAAATTTTTCTTAATATCCAGTCAAAAGCTCCCCTGTCACAACTTAAGCCCATGCCACGGTCTGCTATAGACAGAGGGTGTACCTTCTTTTGAAAAAATAAATAGCACAAAATATCTGGAGTAACCCACTTAATGCAGCAAGTGGACTCTCAAATCACATTTATTGATGGCTAACTCTCCTGTTCCCATTTTCTTGTTGCTGCTTTAAGAATTTCACCCAAAATGCTACTGCCAGACAGTAAAAATGAAAAAAAAAAAAAAAGAGTTGCATTTAACCTAGAGACCTCAGTCTTAAAAATACATTATGACTGTGAATACATCAATTAAAACTGACCCCACCTTACTCAAGAGACCTGTACAATGTGTGGATTAAGATCAGGCACGCTAACTCCTGTGGCATTAGCAAGTTCTTATTTTCCATTGCTGCATTATGATAGCACTGTGCCAGCACAGCAAATAAGAATAATCAGAAATAAGCTCACAAGAAGCTCATCTTTTAATTTTTTCATTATTAGAGATCACACGAAAAACAGAAGGAAGCAGGCTTCTGAAGATATGAGAGGAAAGAGTATTGCAGGGATAAAATAAATAGCAATTAACTAAAAATACTGAGTCTCCTTGATCAGGACTCTCTAAGAAAAAGTAACAGAAGACTGTGGTACCAAGTCTCAAGCAAAGAGAAAGAGATGTTCTGCAGATTGTCTCTTGTAGGTCAGACATATGAGTGCCCCTGATGGGGAATAGAGAAGGTGTTGGTGCTTCTGAGCAGAAACAAGTACAGCCGGGGGAAAGACACAAGTGTCTCCTGTGGGGAACCAGCCTAGAAAAAGCAAATTTTAGGACCAAGCTCCAGCAGGAAATTTATGTTTATAATATTTAAATTATCTATAAAGGAAATATTGTGATCGTGTGTTGCATAAAGAGCAGAGTCAGGCCAGTGCTTGCTTCTGTGTGTGTTAAGCCGTATGAAATGACAGACCGCATCAGATCAATGATGCTGATTAATGAACAGCTCCAGAAAGGTAGCTGACAAGAGATGAAAGAGTCAAGAGACAAATTTCAGGAGGAAGGATAAGGAGAATCAGTGCCTCAGAATATGGGGTTATAGTCCAGGAACCTATTAATCATTAGCATTATTACTTAAAGTACTATATTTTCTCCTGACTTTATGCCCACTGCAACTCCACTGAAGCCAGCATAGAACTGACCTAAACCACACATCTTAAATCAGTCTGGAGTACATCACTACTATCATAAACCAGACCTTCCTTAATAAAACCAGTAATACAATTAATGTTTCTTACACCCTCTAAATTACCAGATAAAGCTTGGGAAGACCAAGGTGGAATAAAAATGAGCATATATAAAATGCCCAAGTTACTATAATTAGTGGAAATATTTAAGTCTGCATTTCTGGGATGCATTCATGCAGAAAACTTATCCTCCAAAATCTTAATTAAGCATACAGTACCTCAAGGAGTAGAAATATGGGGCATTCCTCTGCTATGTTGATAATGCCAAGTAGAGATGGGAGACGTTACCTAACCCAGGGTCACACATCCCATTCTTATATTGTCCTGCTCATCTCTTTTTGCCCAACACTCTCATAGTAAAAAATCCCTTTCCTTTAATTTTTCCAAGTTAGATTAAGACTTATAGGAAAATTCAGAGTGTTGCACTGCCCATGTCTTCCGAAGAACCATCAACTGTTGATTTTATGTACTTGAAATGTACCTATCAACTGCTGAGGATCTCAGTGCTTTACGCTTATCACACTGGTGGAAAAGAGATGTGTCTTCCCAGGCCACAGCAAAACTGAAGGAGAAAAATGAAGATATTTTAAGTGTTGCCTTTCACAGAGATTTCAGTACCCAGATTTTGTAGAAGTCTTTGAACAGCCCATCTTTAACAACTTGTCTGCCTGACCCTTGATGTGAAGCCAGATTGAGTGATAGGCGGTGCTACAAGAGAGAGCCACTTGGATTGGGATCCCAGAGATTGGAAGAGCAATAATGACACAAAAAGAGAGGTGACAAAATATGCAGGATTAGTACATGCAGTTCTTAGACTTCTCTTGTGTGAAATTAGGAGTGAAGTGAGCAAGAGTTCTGTTGAAATAAAGACTAAAGACCTGATCCTGTGATTTTTCTGCTTCTAGTACAAGTTAAAAATGCAAGTTAACTGAAGTACTGGGTAGTCTTTAAGGCACATGGGATTTATGCCTTAAAAAGATGAGCAATAGCCAGATAAAAGACAGATTGATGTGTGCAAAGTGGATATAAGAAGCAAGGTCGGCATTAACAGAACAGGTTGGACATAAATGGAAGGGGGAAGGAGAGCTTGAAAGCTAAGCCATGCTGAGTGCTAGCAAGGACTTAAATCTACAGAATCCTTGGGTGTTATTACATCTTTGAAATTCAACCCCTGGTAGTGGTCAAAGGTGTCACTGTTTTATGCAGTTCTTTCGAGCTAACCTGATGCTGGCATGGAGTTCCTCTCCCAAGCTCTGGTGAAACTCAGAGCTACAGGCTAAGTTGAGGATTTGTGTGTCTGTTTGTTAAAATTTACCCAATTTGCAATTCAAAGCAGACTGCAAGAGGGGAGAACCTACAAAACCTGGAATCAAAGAAAATGTTTGCTCGAGCCACTGTGAAGCGTAGCTGCCAGATTTTATGTAGCCTGTTGAAATCAGTGTGTAGCGTATATCCTAGCCACCAATAAGCATCATCATTACAACATATGTAAATTGGACATAAACCCAAATGTATATTTTCTTGAAGTACATTGTAAGAGTGTCATGTAAAATCCTTCACTACATCTGCTGGTGCTCATTCCAGTGTTCCTGCTGCATGAACGGTGGGGTCTTTTTATTGTGTTGCATTTGCAGACATAAATTCCAACTCGTACAGTAACATTAACTACCTGTGAAATGACAATTACATCTATTATCATTGCTTGTTCACCTTCTTGATTTCTTCAATAAAGCAAATATTTGCTTCTCTTGTCTGATCAGAGTAGGCAGAATCATTTATTCATGAAAGTAGCACCACTGGCTTCACTGTGGGTAGGACTGAATATTCCTAAGTCCCAGGAGGTCTTTGCAGGATTTAGCAAGCAGGATTTAGTTCTGTCCCTGAATTTAACTTCAGACACATTTCCAACATACACAATGAGCCACCCAAAGATCATAAGAAGTTAGCAAAGGAGGAGTTCTGTTAATCTAGAGAAGGATTGAGTTCCCCCCAAAATGTAAATACTCCCAAAAACATGTGTCTGAGCAGTGAAATCACCCTCAGATATTGGAGCTGAGGCTTTTCTTTGGATCCCTTTCTGTATTAGTCTATTGAGTGCAACTCCCTCTTTAGCTCAGGAGATTTCAGACACAAAAGTTCTGCTGAGCTGAATGCTTCTGGGAGGCTGACTGTAAGTTATTTCACTGGCCTCACCACGGTAGATCTGGTGGCTGATGGGAGATAAGTGGAGTTTCTGGTTTGATATGAGCTATCATTTTTGTAATGTAAAGGCAGAAAAGAAGCAAGGAAGGATTTTTGCTTCCTTATCCTGCCCTTCAGTCCTGAGGAAAGCGCTTCTTGATGCTCTGAACAGGACTAGCCTTGTTTTTCTGATGAGATGCACTTGAGTGCCAAGTTTGTGCTAGCTCTCCATCACTGCTTCCTGCTCATGCCATTAGAGCGAGCAACTTCTCAGGATGACTCCTACTGATAAGGCTGTGCTGGCTAATCCTCCCTCTCCTCCTCCCTTCACCAGAATAGGTTGTATGGACAGACTGGGACAATGCAGAACTGTGTTGTTGATTGCAGCTAGGGCTGGAGGGATTGAAGCAGGAAGAATCTGGCCTTACCAGGCTGCAGCCAGCTGTACTGATTACAGAGAATGCCAGTTAGCATTGCAACAAGTTTTCTTGCTCTCAGTAAATAATTATTATTTTCCCCTGACCTTTCCTTATGCTTTTTTCTGGTACAGACACAGCCTCTCTCTGTTCCCTGCCCCAATGAACATCTGCACTAGGCCCAAGGCTTGGAGTAATTTACCTGAAGAGTGATACCATTTGGAAACCACTGTAAGTATATTTTATCTCTCATAAAAGACTTCTTGTTCTAAGGGGAAAAAAAATCATTAAAAAACAAAAACAAACTGCAGCACCTGTGAGCATTACTGATGGGGGCAAGCTAGGTTTTGCTGTTGAAATTTGCAAGGAAATATGTGGACAAAAAATATGTCAATAAAAAACTGTTAAATATTTAAGCTATAGCCTCACAGCATAGTTCAGCAATGGCTGGTTTGATCTCTTTTCATTTGGCAGGTTCTCCCTGCTTGCTGCTCTAGTCTGTGCTGTTCTAGTTGGCTCATCCATGTTTGTCTTTGCAGTGTTTATCTTCCTTTTTATTCTGATTACTTTTTAATGAGACACCTTTTCTCTCCTCGGTGTTTTGTGCAATAGAGATTGAATTTATTGCAACTCCTTAAAGGTTTATGCTGTTGTTTCCGGGCCTTCAGTCATATATGATTTAAGGGAATGACGTATGGTAGATCTTGCTGGAATACCTAGGTGACATTGCCTGAGAGACTTTTGACTTTTCATTGTGGTTTTATTAGGTTTGGAAATTATCAATAGCCTATTACTTGCAGTTTCATTTTTATTACTTATGATCAAGTCTCAGTGCTTGCCAGTATTCATAGAATCATAGAACGGTTTAGGTTGGAAGGGACCTCAAAGATCATCCGGTTCCAACCCCCTGCCATAGGCAGGGAAACCTCCCACTAGAACAGGTCCCTCAAGGCCTCATCCAATCTGGCTTTGAATACCTCCAGGGAGGGAGCAGCCACAACCTCCCTGGGCAACCTGTTCCAGTATCTCACCACCCTCACTGTAAAGAACTTCCTCCTAACAGCCACTTTAAATCTCCCTTCTTTCGGTTTAAACCCATTATCCCTTGTCCTGTCACAACAAGACCTTGTGAATAGTCCCTCTCCTGCCTTCCCGTAAGCCTCTTTCAGATACTGGTAGGCTACTATATCTTCTCAAAGCCTTCTCTTCTCCAGGCTGAAGAGCCCCAACTCTTTCAGCCTGCCCTCATAGCAGAGGTGCTCCAGCCCTCTGATCATCTTTGTGGCCCTCCTCTGGACTCGCTCCAACAGTTCCATGTCCTTCTTGTGCTGCGGGCTCCAGAACTGCACACAGTACTCCAGGTGGGGTCTGATGAGAGCAGAGCAAAGGGGGAGAATCACCTCCCTTGCCCTGCTGGCCACGCTGCTCTTAATGAAGCACAGTTGCTGTCTGGGTTGCATGTGCACACTGCTTGCTCATGTTGAGCAACCCTGACCCCCAGGTCCTTTTCCTCAGGGCTGCTCTCCAGCCATTTGCCACCCAACCTGGAGTTGTGCTTGGGATTGCACTGACCCAGGTGCAGGACCTTACACTTGACGTTGTTAAATTTCATGAGGTTGGCCTGGGCCCACCTCTCCAGCCTGTCCAGGTCCCTCTGGATGGATCCCTGCCCTCTAGCAAGTCGACTGTGCTACACAGTTTGGTGTCATCTGCAAACTTGCTGAGAGTGCACTCGATTCCTCTGTCCATGTCATTGACAAAGATGTTAAACAGCACTGGTCCCAGCACTGACCCCTGAGGGATGCCACTTGTCACTGGTCTCCAGGTGGACATTGTGCCATTGATCACCACTCTCTGCGTGTGACCATCCAGCCAATTCCTTATCCAGCAGTGCTCCACCCATCAAGTCTGTGTTCTTCCAGTTTGGTGAACAGGATGTCATGTGGGACAGAGTCAAAGGCCTTACTCAGGTCCAGGTAGATGGCATCAGTTGCCCTTCCCTTGTTCACTGCTGCTGTGACTTCATCATAGAAAGCCACCAAATTAGTCAGGCATGATTTGCTCTTGGTGAAGCCATGCTGGTTACCACCAATCACCTCTGCTTTGTTTCCATTTGCCTTAGCAGAGCCTTCAGGAGGATCTGCTCCATGATCTTGCCAGGCACAGAAGATGAGACTGACTCTCCTGTAGTTCTTGGGGTCTTCCTTTTATTCTTTCTTGAAGATGGGTGTTATGTTTGCCTTTTTGCAGTCATCAGGGACTACTCCAGTCTGCCATGACCTTTCAAATACGATGGACAGTGGTTTAGCAACTTCATCTGCCAGTTCCCTCGGGATCTGTGGGTGGATCTCATCAGGCCCCATGGTCTTGTGCACATTCATATTCCTTAGGTGCTCATGAACATGATCTTCAATTATAGTGGGCAGATCTTTCTTCCCCCAATCTTTACTTTTGCCCTCTGGAATTTGGACATTGTGGTTGGAGCCCTTGCCACTGAAGACTGAGGCAGTGTTGCTATAGCTGTCATGCTCTGAGGCTGTAAGCCAGGCAAGTTTTGTAGTCAGAGCTTAACTTTCATAAGACTTGTGTTTTAGATGAAAAAGGACAAATTTGGGGGGCATGTAAACCCCACTTTGGGCATGAAATGGACCCAGCAAATTCCAATCTTAGTTTAACTTAATCTCTGAGTTTAATATAATTATGTTAATCAGTCTTCTGTAAGGGATTTTTTTAGTTTATTTTACTTCACTGTGTTGATTTTATTGCACTAGAACATTGAGCCTCTCTTGTCAGTTGTCTGAGTCTCCTATTCTTGCTCAGCAGCATTCTGCTGGGATTTCTCTTCCGTATTACATTTTATGGTGATGTTTTCAGAGTTTGTGTTTTCCATTGTATGACACAAACTTGCAGTCAGAGATTTTAAACAAACTGCCAGTCATGTAGCTGGAACAGCATGAAGATCAATGTGGCTGCAAAATCATCAGAGAAGCTGTTTGAATATTCAGGAAGTCAGCCTGTGCAGGACTTTCAACTACTGAAGCAATACTTCTGGCAGGAAAACTGGGATGGCTCAGGTGGTTTAAAGCAAGCTTGTCGTGCAAAGCTTCACCCTCAGCTGTGGTGTTTCCTGAATTTTGAGGCAAGGCCTCCAGACGGATTTTAGTGCTTTTCTCTGATATTTCAGGCTTTTTTTTCTTTCTTTTTTTCTTTTTTTTTTTTTTTTTTTCCCCCCCAGTGATTGTACTCATCTCTGTCTCTCTTTCACTTTGTCAGTTTCTAAATATGTATTGTCAATGTCATGTCTGGAAGAGACACAACACTGGCAGTGATAAGCACTGATATCAGGAGATACGTTAGTCGCACACAGGCAGAGGAAGAAAGTTCAGCAGAACACTCAGGAAAAATATCACTAAAAATCAAACGTGAACTGTATTCACACTCTTTTAGTTTGGGTTCTGAACAGCCATGAGTTTTTTGTTTGTTTTGGGGTTTTTTTGTGTGGTTGGTGGTTTGGGGTTTTTTTGGTTTTATTTTAAAATTTTTTTTACTAGGGTTGCAGAAGAACTGTATACCAGTGAGTTAATTGCAGTATTTGGGCACTACAGGCATCTGTGACCTGAGGGCACTTACTAGAAGGTGATGCTCTATCTGTGAGGAGGAGGAATAATACGTGGAACACGTGTGGACAGACTCAGCCAGCAGTAGCACTTGTAACAACATCAGCAACCCTGTGGCTTCTTCCCTCTTTGCTGTTTAATATGCGCTGAGCAAAGGTCTGGTTGGTGACCCAGCCCTCCCTGCATTCAGAGTCTGAAACCTGCCTCATTATTGTTCATTATGTAGTATTATTTTCATACAGTCACATTATCATAGCTTCCCCTGAGAGCCAGGATGCTACTCTGGGCTCTGTGCAGCTACACTAGTTCCTATACTCAAGCTAATTTGTTCACTGCCTACTTGGTGTCTTTGCAGGATGGAGAGCTTTTCCCTGTTGTAAGAGAAGGTTCAAGCATTAGTTATAGCTACTGTGTAAGAAGTACAACAAAGTGCATCGCCTGGTTTTGACATTCCTGGTTTGATGGCCCCCATGTAAGAATATGTTAACTCATTGAGGGGAAATTCATTCCACACTGAAGTGATGGTTACAAGGGAGAGACATGCAAAGAAATCATATCAGGAGAACAAGTGGAGGGGCAGGGGAGAGAAGGCTGAATATGGAAGCGGCAGCAAGAAGAAGGAAGTGTAGCAGGAATTTTCATTGAATCATAGAATTGCCTGGTTGGAAAAGACCTTAAGATCATTGAGGCCAACTATAACCTAACACAACTCTTAGACTATGTCTCTAAGCACCTCATCTAAATATCTCTCAAACACCTCCAGGGATGGCAACTCTACCACATCCCTGTTTCAGTGCCTGATGACCTTTCCAGTGAAAAAAAATGTCCTCATATCTAATCTAAGCCTCACATGGTGCAACTTGAGGCCATTTCCTCTCATCTGTCACTTGTTACCTGGGAGAAGAGGCCAGACCTCCAACCTCCTTTTAGAGATTGTTAGAGAGCAATGAGGTTTCCCATTAGCCTCCTCTTCTACAGGTTGAACAACCCCAGCTCCCTCAGACATTCCTCACAGGACTTACACTCAAGACCCTTCATCAGCCTCATTGTTCTTCTCTGGACATACTCCAGCATCTCAATGTCCTTCTTGTAGTGAAGGTCCTAAAACTGAGCACAATACTCAAGGTTCTCCCTCACCAGTACAAAATACAGATGCTTCCCTGGTCCTGCTGACCACACTGTTCCTAATCCAGAACATGATACTGTTGGCCTCCTTGGCCACCTGAGCACACTGCTGGCTGATATTCGGTCAGGTGCCAGGCAGTACACCCAGATAGCTAAGGAATTTGAACATGCACAAGTCTGTGGGGCCAGATGAAATCCACCCACAGATCCTGAGGTAGATGAAGTTGCTAAACCACTGTCCATCATATTTGAAAGGTCATGGCAGACTGGAGAAGTTCCTGATGACTGCAAAAGGGCAAATACAACACCCATCTTCAAGATGGGAAAAAAAGACAGGAACTACAGGAGAGTCAGTCTCATCTCTGTGCCTGGCAAGATCATGGAGCAGATCCTCCTGAAGGCTCTGCTAAGGCAAATGGAAAACAAAGCAGAGGTGATTGGTGGTAACCAGCATGGCTTCACCAAGAGCAAATCATGCCTGACTAATTTGGTGGCTTTCTATGATGAAGTCACAGCAGCAGTGAACAAGGGAAGGGCAACTGATGTCATCTACCTGGACCTGAGTAAGGCCTTTGACTCTCCCACATGACATCCTGTTCACCAAACTGGAAGAACACAGACTTGATGGGTGGAGCACTGCTGGATAAGGAATTGGCTGGATGGTCGCACGCAGAGAGTGGTGATCAATGGCACAATGTCCACCTGGAGACCAGTGACAAGTGGCTCATGAAATTCAACAAGGCCAAGTGTAAGGTCCTGCACCTGGGTCAGCGCAATCCCAAGCACAACTCCAGGTTGGGTGGCAAATGGCTGGAGAGCAACCCTGAGGAAAAGGACCTGGGGGTCAGGGTTGATGAAAAGCTCAACATGAGCAGACACTGTGCATGCAACCGAGATAGCAACTGTGCTGCATTAAGAGCAGCCTGGCCAGCATGGCAATTGAGGAGATTCTCCCCCTTTACTCTGCTCTCGTCAGACCTCACCTGGTGTACTGTGTGAAGTTCTGGAGTGAGTCCAGAGGAGGGGCACAAAGATGATCAGAGGGCTGGAGCACCTCTGCTATGAGGGCAGGCTGATTGAGTTGGGGCTCTTCAGCCTGGAGAAGAGAAGGCTTTGAGGAGATCTTATAGTAGCCTTCCCGTATCTGAAAGGGGCTTACAGGAAGGCAGGAGAGGGACTATTCACAAGGTCTTGATGTGACAGGACAAGGGATAATGGGTTTAAACTGAGAGAAGGGAGATTTAAAGTGGCTGTTAGGAGGAAGTTCTTTACAGTGAGGGTGGTGAGATACTGGAACAGGTTGCCCAGGGAGGTTATGGCTGCTCCCTCCCTGGAGGTATTCAAAGCCAGATTGGATGAGGCCTTGAGGGACCTGTTCTAGTGGGAGGTGTCCCTGCCTATGGCAGGGGGTTGGAATTGCGTGATCTTTGAGGTCCCTTCCAACCTAAACCATTGTTTGATTCTATGATTCTATTACATACCTCTTTGCCAAACATCTTTCAAGCCACTCTTCCCCAAGCTTGTAGCATTGCATGGGGTTGTAACTGAAGTGAAGGACCCTGTACTTGTCCTTGTTGAATGTGATACGTGCAGCTGGCCTCAGCCAGTCGATCCAGCCTGTTCAGATCCCTCTGCAGATTCTTCTTTGCCTCCAGCAGATTCACACTCCTAGCTAGCTTGGTGTCGTCTCCAAAGGCGTTCCAAACTTTTAAATGTATTTCAAGCTCAAAGGTACTAATTAGTTTCTAGATAGCTTCAAACTTACAATCCTTGAAATACTATCTGATCTGCTTTCATGTTAACCAGAAAGGAGCTAATTCTGTTTTGCAGCCAGGGCCCAGTTCATTGCAGGCACTGCAGCATTGTGATTTGTCCAACATTTGAGACCTTGTGATATCATGGTGTAGTGTTAAGGTGTGTGGAAAGGAAGTAATGCTTCATAGGAGTGAAGATACTGACAGAAAACAGACAATAAAAGATGGCAGTGATTTAACATCTTGCTTTATGCATGAGTTGGCAAGTGTTGATACATACAGCTCCGTTCAGGGATGACAGTGGATGGAGTTAGCCTAATATTAGGTACTGGAGAGCATACAAACAAGTGAAAAAGAGAATATCTACTGAAATCTACTAGTGCAAGTGGACATAATGTAAATATAACACAGTAAAGGAATGCTGAAAGGGAATACCAACAAAAGAAAAGTACCTAGTCATAGCACAGAAAAAAATTAGAAATGGAGTAAGTAGGATGTTTGGAAATGGACTAGATAAATCTCTTCAAAGTCAGTAGCCAATATGAATTCTGCAGTGACCCTCAAGACTCAGACTAGCATCTTTTTATGTCCCCAATTTCTGTGAGTCTGTGTATCAGGTCCATACACAGAAGTGCTATCTCTTTGGTATGTTTGCCTTCTGCAGTATTTCACAAGAAGCAAAGATGATTCTGGCCCTTTGATCATTTTAAGAATGAGTACAGTATCTGGAAGGACTTGTAATGCACTACAGGTGTGTGTGTGTGTGTGTGTGTGTGTGTGTAGGAACTTGAAAATAACTAGGGATCAGACTGGAGCCCCCTGTTCCAAGAGCATATTCATGAGTATTTTGCAAATAAGTTGCAACTTCTATTGATTTACTGATGTTTAAATAGCAAATTTCTTGTTTCCAGGATTAATCTGTAGAGAAGAATATAATCACATGAAATAAATTAGCAAGGTAGGCTCACCATTACTACTGAAATAAGTACTGCCAATCAGTGAAGTCCAGAGATGGAAAGCTAAAATTTGGGAAAATCCTACAAACAGTATTTATTACTTGTTTCATTCTGGTTCCTACGCCTGTGCTGTCAGGGTTTTGACACAGCTATGACAAGTCATACTTTCCCACACTTAGAATGTCCTTTTTACCTTCTGGAACATGGAGATATAATGTAGTAGAGCTTGCTGATGGAAGTGTTCATAGAAAAAGTGTTCAATCGTAAAAAAAAAATTAGGTTGGAAGAGTCCTCTGGAGGTCTGCAGTCCAATTCCCTGCTCAGTGCAGGGCTGACTTCCAAGTTGGATTAGGTTACTCAGGGCCTTGTTCAATTAAGTTTTTAAAATCTCCAAGGATGGAGATGCCACACCTGATCCAGCACTTAGCAGCTCTTCCTGTGAAGACTATAGCAGTAAGATAGCAATAGAAGTAGACTGTGTAAATGAATGTAAGGATATTTAATTAGAGTATATAGGTGAATAGCATAGAAATGGGAGCTTTCTGTATGGGTGATAAGGTAAAACAAAAAAATAGCAATATACTTAGAGCAATAGCAGGATTTTTCTGGCTTTGCCCATCGTCACATGGTGGCAACAGCAGCCAGACATTGCAGAAGAATCTGGTTTGGGTTTCTTGATAGGTAGTTTTGATCACAGTGTCACCAGGATTTTTCTTTTCTGAAGTTTTCTTTGGATTCATAGATGATTAGGCTGTTTCCCTTACTCAACCTTCCTTGTATGGAAGCCTGCACACCTTTGAGGCAATAACGAAACGCAGGGCATATCTAAACAGTGTAGAAGAAACAAACTGCTGTGAAGTGGCATCACCTCTAGTGCCAGTCAGCACCATTGCTTCTCTTCCCATCCTAGTGAGCACGGTCACCAAGCTGCAATGACACAAGAGCATCTTGATAACATAGTGTCAGTTTTAAGAGTAAAGTGGGACGTAAATAGGCTTGGAAAGGAGGAAGCAGGAGGTACTGTGCACAGCCTTGCTGGTGTCACAACCTCTTGCTAAAGTATTTTTTAACCTGTCCCTCTAATGAGTTTTGAAGGCCTAGGAGGCACATATGGATTCAGCCACACAATGAAGTATCACTCAGTGCTTGGTCTAACAACACAACTGTGACTTTGCTAGCAGCCAACAAGTTGTTGTTACTCAGACAGAGCCCCTAACAACAGCATCCTACCCAGGGAAGGTGGCTTTGCATGTGGGCAGAGCTGGAGTCACAGATTTCTACATGTGTCACAATGAAAACAATACTTAAATAAGTGAGCTTCCAAGTGCCACCTGGAGTCTAATCTTACACACATTCTTCACTGCCTGGACAAAAAGCCATGCTGTCTGAAAGCTTCCTGAGAAGCAGTGCTGTAAAAACCCACTGTTTTACACAAGGTTTCCCCACAGCCCCCAGTATGTGCTGGCTGCAACATGGTAAAATCATGGGATCTGGAAATGATGCTTATGAAGATGTGCCAGAGTTTGTACATCAAGGATCAGTTATAAATAAAGGATCTGTTATAAATAAAACATGGAATCATAGAATAGTAGGGGTTGGAAAAGACCTCTGGAGAACATCTAGTCCAACCCCAGTGCCTGCAGTCCGCATGCTTTAAAATGTATGTGTCCATGCACAAGCTCTATGTCACACGCATCCTCGTCTACATAGCAAGAGATGGATCCTGATGACAGAATAGGGAACAGACGGGAGGATGCCCGGAGCTTGGAGTGATGAGATTCTCTGTTTACTCTTCAAGCTAAAACATAAGCTTTTAGTTTGATGTTCCTTCCCTTTAAAACAGAGAACATCATTTCAGCCCTTTACTACACCTCTACACCTTTAAGTAAGGTCTCAGAGTCAGAGAATTGCAGAACTTCAGAGGTTGGAAGGGACCTCCAGGGATCATTGAGTCCAACCTCCCTGCCAAAGTAGGATCCCCTAGGGTAGTTTGCTCAGGAATGCATCCAGGTGGGTTTTGAAAATCTCCAGAGAAGGAGACTCCACAGCTTCCCTGGGCAGCCTGTTCCAGTGCTCTGTCACCCACACTGTAAAGAAGTTTCTCCTCAGGCTGAGGTGAAACCCTCTATGTTCCAATTTGTAGCTGTTGCTCCCTGTTTTAGTCATTAGATCAGACTTTAGCCCAGTATATTTTAAGGGTATTGATTATATATGTGGAGGATACAGGAATGGTGCCACCTGCCCACCTGGTTTGCCCGTTGTTATCCCTGATATTCCAAAACATACCACATATGCCTGTGGCTGTGTGGCTGTCAGTGTGACCCTCCATTGGCAGTGGTTCACCTGCAGTGTGCAGCTCCCCCACAGCACCCCAAAGCCTGGGACAGAGCACATTTTTCTGAATTTTTGCTGGCTTAAGGCATCCCCTCAGGGCCAGGCAGCCCAGGGCAGGTGCGAGTGGGTGACTGGGTCCAACACACCCTAAGCATCTTTGCACGGAAGGTGGGGCAGGAAGATTTGTTTCATTTCTCTTTTCTTCCCCTTGAACTTATTTGTATTAGAATTACAGTTGATTATTCCCTCCTCTCCCGGGTCTTTCAGGTTTTTACGCAGGAGGCAGGTTAACCCGGGTGCGGTGGGCAGNGTGCCGTGCCGTGCCGTGCCGTGCCGTGCCGTGCCGTGCCGTGCCGCCCTTATGTAATGGCTTTATGTAACCCAGACCAGGGGCTCCGCTTCTGCTTGTCCTGCGCACCCCCGTGGGAATGGGGATTTTCTTGCTACAAGAGCGAGTCGTTTAAAAACTGAGAGGCCACTCAGGTCTTCAAAACTCGTGTTTGAGTGTGTCAGCTGCACGCCCGTCCTAGGTGGGACACAGAACCGCAGGTCCCTCCGTACCAATGCAGAACGCAGAATGGTGAGATCGAGAGCAGCCCTGCACAGAAGGGCTTGGGCTCGCCGTGCTGGTGGATGAGAAGCTGGACATGAGCCGTCAGCGTGCACTTGGCAGCCCACAAGGCCAGTTGCACCCTGGGCTGCAGCAAAAGGAGCGTGGCCAGCGTGGCATGTCCAGAGAGCTGATTCTGACACTCAGCTCTGGTGGGATTTCACCTGGACTACTGTGTCCAGCTCTGGAGTCTTCAACACAAGGGAGGGCATGGACATGCTCGAGCAGGTCCAGAGGAGGGCCACAACGATGACATGCTGTGAGAGCTGGGCTTGCTCAGCCTGGAGAAAAGGTAGCCCCAGAGAGAGTTTATAGCAGCATTTCAATATCTGAAGGGAAAGCTGGGGAGAGGCTGTGTAGAAGCACATGTAGCAATAGGACATGGGACTGATATAAGAATTTAGAGTATAAAGTGATTTAGTATATTAGAACAGTAGAAGGAATGTATTATGACCATCCTGGAAAACTTTACTGGTCAAACAGTGGTATTGTGAAAGGGGTAAAATACACAAAAAGGTATAGTAAAATTGTATAAGAAAAGTACACAAAAAGAAGCCAGGTGGCATACCATACAAACTGCCCCCACTACTGATTGGATGAGCTGATACCAAGCTCGGGATAACCTCCAGATTTGGGAAAACAACCTCAGTGAGCATACGTGGTCAAAGAAAATATGAAGAGGAAGACTCTTACTTCATCCCCAGAAGACCACCCAAAGACCACTACCAGGAGGTGGAGAATAGTATAATGGGTCTTGGGCAATAATACAGATATTTGAATCATTTACTGGAAATCCCTCCTGAGATCCAGGAGAAAATTGTATAAATATGCACAGGAAAAATCAGAAGGTAGGCAGGTGCTTTGGAAGTGATTCCCCCTGCATCCAGCGCTGCAATAAAGCATGTAAATGGAAAATCTCTTGTGAGTTTTTTTCTATCCTTTTTCATAGATTGGGACAACAGTTTTGAATTAGACCAAGGCAGATTTAAATTGGACATTAAGAAGAAGGTCTTCACAGTGAGGGCAGTGAAATACTGGAAGAGATTGTACAAAGATGTGGTAGAGGTCCCATCCTTGGAGATATTCATGGTCAAACTTGATAAGGCCCTGAGCAACCTGGTCTAATTAAAGATGTCCCTGCTTACTGAAGTAGGGTTGGACAAGATGACCTTCAAGGCTACTTTCCAACTCAATTCATTCTGTGGTTCTGTGAGGATAAAAGGAGCTCCCACCTTGGCTTCTCAGGAGAAAAGCCTGTACCTGTTGAGAGGGGCACTGCCAGGAAATAGGGGGCCCACATCATGTGCATAGGGTCTGTGTGGATGCAGGGCAAGGCTGCCTTGGTGCCAGCAGACCCTCCATAGTCTCTGGGACCACCTTCACCTGGGCCAGACATTGTCCTGAAACCATGGTCACCTGGCAGTGCAAGGTGCTGCCTGAAGAAAAGCGTGCTCCCAGCGTAACCAGCCACTGCTCACACCAGCAGGAGATAATTGCGTTTGGTTTGAATGGGTCCAGCATACCTGGCTTCTGGTGCACTCCAGCACACAGTGGGAGAAGCTGGATGTTTACCCGGGCAGCAGCATCTCCAGCCTGAGCTGGCTGGGCAGCTACCTGCCTCCAGGAGCAGAGGAGGGAGTGCCTTCACCTGTAAAATGCAGAGGAGACAGTGAGATGTGAGTGCTCGCTTTCCTGTACAGAGCACTCGCAGCCCAATTCAAAGCCTGCTACTCTCTTTGTGCCTTAGTTTCTCCACCTGTAAAAAAAAAAAAAAAAAAAAAAAAAAAAGTGGTGATTAACCACCTGTGTAGTGTTCCTCCAAGGTTTAATTTCTAGTGTGTCAGAATGCTCAAAGATCCTGGATGGAGGGATGAACACATTGAGAGCTTGCATGCACTCTACTTACAGCTTCCAGGTCTTCATGCTTTACTTATATGACCTTTGCATCTCAAAATTACTCCAGTGCTTTTCCTTATAAAACAAGTCTCTGCACTGATTTGCTTTGAGCTGGAAACTTGCATATTTGTTTGCTTTTCAGACAATTCTGCTACATTTCTGTATAAATCTCTCTCTTCAGAATGCTACAGCCGTGGTTAATATTTGTCAAATGGAGCTCCAACTGTCTAAACTGCTGGGACGAGTTTCATGTTATATGTCATCAGTAGGGGCAGAATGAGGAGCTTCATGCTTGGCCTATTTGCTGCGCACAGTCTCAGGGCCATTGCATCAGAGTCAAAACAAGGAGCAGCTTGTTTCCAAACAAGAATCATGGAGGAAAGTCTTCTCTGCCTCTTTCCCTGTAAGGGAAAAGAGAGGAGAGAAAGGGGGGGGTGGTGAGGGGGAAGAAAGTTATCTTTAACAGATTCTAAAAATGCCTTTTCCCAAATATGCAGCCAGTCCCTTCAAAGGTCTCTTTGTTTATTTTCAGGAAGAAACCCAAGACAGCTGAAAACCAGAAGGCGTCTGAGGAGAATGAGATTACTCAGACGGGTGCATGCAGCGCCAAGCCGGGCCTTCCCTGCCTGAACCTTGAAGCTGTTCCGTCTTCGGGCCCGGCCCTCATCCACTCACCACATTCAACAACAAACCTGCACGCACACACAGGGTCATCTGATTGTGAGTACACCAACACACTGCTGGGTTGTACCAGGGTTCTTGAAAACAAGCTCCTTATTGCGGACCAGGTTTTCCAGCTGGATGCTCTTTTCGTGATGGCACGAGCAGGGCTTCCTCAGGGCTCACCTTCTTCCTTCTTTAGTAATTACCACCGAAACACAGCCTTTCGTTTTAATGTGGTGGCAGTGCAGTCAGCCAGAGGAAGCTGAGAGCATGCTGTTGGGTCAGGTTGCTGCTTCTTTTGAATTAAAAAGGGAAGACCCCTCAAGCATGTCTCCTTCCAACTAGAGCCGTAATTATTCTTCTCCAGGTAGTCACATGCTTCTGGTTACCCAAGCGTATCTGCTGACCCGGGATTTTCAGCCTGGGCTTTATTGTCACAGAAGAAAATAAGTATCTGGCTCTGAAACCCAGGATTGTGGAGGATTTCCACAAAGAAAGGGGAGAATGTTGTATAGAGAGGATCAGTCTGTGAGACTGTGGAAGTTGTAGGCTTGCGTGGTTGTACAAGTATAAGGCCCTTGTTTTGAGTGCATTTACTTTCAGGTTACTCAGCATGGGTTAACTGGCCTTTTAAAAATGTTCTCTTCCATTTTGCCAAGAAATACAAAAATAAGGGAGGGAATGATTAAAAGTGGATTTTGGAAAGTCAGAATTTACCCTGTCACCTCTTCAAAACATTGTCATTTCGCATTGGTCCCTGCCTGGAAAACTCTTGGCCAAGACTGTGCAGCGATATGAGCCTCTTCACTTACTACTTCTAGAATATATTGTTTACCTTTTCTGTGGTGGTTTTAGGATGTTGTAAAACTTACAAGGTGGGAAAAAAGGCAAAAGAAAGACACCAAGTTTCAAGAGCTCAGGAGCCAACTATACTTTGCAAAGGCCTATTAAAAAAAACCTAAATCAGGCCATGACAATTAAAAAAAAAATAAAATATATATATATATGTATACATGCTTTTTCTTTTTTAATTTAAAAATCCTGCCTTAGGGCCAAACTTGGAAGCAATGGGTTATAGGGATCATCACTATCAAAATCAGCTTAGCTGCAATTCATTCTTGTTGGCTTCTGACTTTATTTATTAAGAGCTTCTTCTAGGGATCTTGATTTTAACAGAGTTGGTGAACATTGGGGAGACTTTCCTAAATCTCACCTGGCAATTTGAGGAAAAGAAAGATGTGAAACAACTGCACAGCAGGCAGCATGCAATTTACTATATACAAGTATTCTCTTCAAATTGGAGATGTCAGGCTCTGTGTTAAAAATGGGGTACAGTTTTGTCTCACAGTGTTTCCTGAAAACAAAAAGCTTGTGAAAAGACGCAAAAACTGAGCAGAGCAACAAGAAAAAAATAATCCTTATTTTCAAACAAAGAATCTCTTTATCCCATTCACAGAGATGAAAGACTTCATCAGTAAATGGGATTTGAAACCTCGCACTGATGTTTTTTGACAGTACAAATGGAAACCCATGAAAGCAACCTTAGGACAGAGGCCAGCAGGGATTGTAAGGATCCTGGAGAATGAACTCCTGGTTTTGTTATCTGAGGTGGCCGTGTTCTGGGGTGAGAAATATTGGCAGAGGTCAGTGGACAGTCTTTTAGACCCCAAAGTTTTTAATGTTCCCAAACCACCTTCCATTGTTGCTTAAATTCTCAACATCATTGTGAATAAACTGCAAACCCAGATTAGGTTCTCTGCTCACATTGAACTTGTTTGGGTTTTGGCTTGGGGTTTGGTTGGTTGGTTGGTTTGTTTGGGTTTTGTTTGTTTCCCAGAGAAGAAGCTTAATAATACTTTTAAAATGAATATTGGCCTATCTCAAGAACTATTGAAATTTATTTCCCAAAATACAGTTAGACTCCTTCAAAAATTCAAGAAATAGTAAGAGATCTTGTGGTGTTCATCTCCGTTAGTTGATCCCACATGCTTTGAAACCAATAGGCAAAGACCCATTCTTTATGATGGGTTATAACCTTTGTCAGCCTGCATTTGTTCAGGTTGGTATGTATATAATGAATGTTTTGGCAATGCCAGTTTCTCACATGAACTAAAAATGAGGCATGGTGAATATTTACTCTGTATTTAACTATCTCCTGTGTTACGTGATTCTTTATTATTTTAAGTACCGTCTCAATCCTTAGTGCTGGAATACAAGAGATTAATATTTGTGGCTCCAAACATTTTAAACCAGGCTCCTCTGTCATTACAAACTCCTTGTCTTTACCTCTTGCTTTTCCTGCTTTTTTGACTGATTCTTTCTCCTCACCCTGCAATCCCTCTCTTTGTCCTTTTCTTCCCCTCAGAGCCATGTTGTGACATCTTTCTTCCTCTCAACTTTTGGACCTGTGGTGATGCTTTATTTCTTTGGGCCAGCAGCCCTTCCTGTCCTTATCTGACTTCTAGACACTAAAGCGTTGCTTCTCCTCCCTTGCCCAGACTACGACACTGTCTCTGCCCCCGCAACTGGGCAGATTACATTTAATTTTCAAAGGGCATTCTTTCTTGCTTACGAGTTTTCTAGTGGATGTTAAATAATTTAAAAATACCAAAAAGTTAGGATTAGGCAGGAAGTTTGAGGGGATTTTTGGTTGAAAATATCAAAAACACCCAGAAAGAGTCAGCGTGGTAAAGCATACCATCAATTTTTGGAAAAAATGCACTGATGTACAAATGATTCCATAAGCCCTCATTCATCTATGTGGAAAAAAGACTTGGATTTTATGGGCCACCTATTCAAATCAGCTCAAAATCTTCACTGACCATTTTGCATGCACAGTCACTAGTGCTTGGCAGAAAACACCACCACGTATTTATTGGAGAAATATTCAGAAGCCAGTCTACTTTTAAAACTCAAGGTGCTTTAGGAATGATTCAGATCAAAATGCTTTTTACAAGCATAGGGGGGAAAAAATACCTCTGAGATAGCCTCAGCTATTAAAGGCAGAGATGAAGAAAGCCTAAGCAGTAGTCTGAATGCCAGTCTTTCTGAAATGAGTACTTAGCAAGGAAATCTGAGTAAAGGTATATGTGATGCACAACTTAATTTAGAGCTTAATTCTATAGTGTAGTATATTCCATGTGCTGTTTCTGGTAACAGCTATTTCCCATGAAACTGCATTTCTCCTGATCCTTATGGGACTGGATTTGAACTTTATGATATATTTCCAGTGCAAGTGACTTCTTGAAGCAAAGCCCAGTTCCCTTCTCTTTCAGTCTTGGGAAATGGTAGCTCATGCTAGCATAGTTTCATGCAGTGCAGTCGGAGAAGCAAGTGGGGAAAGAGGTGCTTCCTGAGGTAACTGTTTTCACGCAGGGCTTGGCAGATAACAAGCACCACGTTGAATTAATTTGGAATTAAGTCATAGAATGATCTGATAGAGCTCCAAATGAGTTACACCTCTAGCTACTCAGCTGTCACAAACAGATGTAGGCACATACCCAGAAGAAAGTTGTTGGTGTAAAAAGCTACGAGGACAAGCATGGAGGCACAGGTTCTGTAAAATTTAAAAAGCAAAGGAAAGTGTATAAGATCAGTACTATTTGAAGTTTTTCACGTAGTTTCTTGCTGGTGGGTAGATAATGCATAAAGTCCTAGTTTGAAGGCTGAACTGCCTCAGATAAAGCTTCTCAAGGTTTTGCTGAGAGGGAAGGCGTCCGGACTTGGCTGTGTTTAAAGTGATTTGGTTTGTAAAGGCCACTTGCTTCAGGAGCCCTTCAGAAAGCATCTATAACTATGTATGTCTTGCAAGTGCCAAGAGATAAGATCATTTTGGCCGAAACTTTCACGAGTTCTCAGAGATACAACCAAGACAAAAACTTCATTCAAGCTCTGATGTATGCATCTTAACAGATGTGTCCAAACTCAAAGGAATCCCATGGGAACAGTGCAACTGAATCTCTTTGTCTCTATTGATAGCTTTTAAAAGTTATTCTTAGATGTTGGCTAGTCCATCTGTGAAGGTATTTGTTGCAGACAAGGGAAAAACAACAACTTTGCAAGGAATTTCCAGGGGACTGAGAGGCAGGTTGGAGGAGCGTTGGAAGAATTGCTGAAGGAGTATTTTTTATTTTAGAGAACATGGAATTCTTGTAGAGACCTGAAATTCTCATAGGGAATGAAAGCTGAGAAGGAAAATATCATATGGATAATTGTCTAAAAATCCATGGCATAATAATTGGCAAGATGTTGAGGTGAGGGAGGACTTTGTAAAGTGACATTTCATCAAGGGACTAGGGATGGTTTATGCATTAAATAGAACTCTCTTTGTAAATACTGTTGGTGATAGACCACATCTGCACCCTTTGTCCCTTATGCTCAAATAAAGTGGCTCACTTGTCCAGTTCCATTATTTTTTAGCTTTCACAGGATGGTAATCTCGAGTCACTCTGTTTTGGTTTTCTGCTTCTAAGTTCTGGTCTTTGTGGCCTGATTGCCTTCTAGCATAACGGGGAAAGGAATAGAGGTACTGTCACAAGGTTTTTTAACTTCACAGAGCATTCAGAGTGGATGTTTCAAGTCTGGATTTTAATTTTCTTGAGCAGTTAGAGGGACTCACTATTCCTGTCCCATGAATGAACAAGTTTCATTTGCCTGGGGGGCTGGATGGGTCTAAAGGTGGTTTGGCCTCATCTTTATGGTTTAGGCTTCCTGTGTTTGTCTCTGAGGTTCTGTGACATGAAGAGAATGGTAACATGCCTTTATGGTCTTCTGTCTGCCTCTTGAAATTTGTGTCTATGAACTGCTCTGGAGATTTCAGATGATCTCCACTCTGAGAGGGGAGTAGAGTTCTTATTCTATTGGCTTCCTTCTCTTCAGAGGCAGGCAGTGTGTCAGTAGTAATTTCATCTGAGTTTTTGCTCTGTATTGCATCTGTATTTTATTGCATGAGTTACCTAAAGCTGGATATTTTAAGGTTGTTTTTAGTGACTTGAGAAATTTGTATGTATAAGTATCTATTTTTGATGATGTAATAGTAACAATCATAGAATCATAGAATGGCTTGGGCTGGAAGGGACCTCCAATGGTCATCTAGTCCAACCCCCCTGCAGTGAGCAAGGACATTCTCCATTAGATCAGGTTGTTCAGAGCCCTGTCAAGCCTAGCTTTGAATAGCTCTAAGGATGGGGCCTCAACCACCTCTTTGGGCAACCTGGTCCAGTGGTCCACTACTCTCATGGTAAAGAACGTCCTCCTAACATCCGACTCTTCTTCTGCTCTTCTCTAATTTAAAACCATTGCCCCTCCTCCTATTACTACAGGCCTTTGTAAACAGTCCCGTTCTAGCCTTCTTGTAAGCCCCCTTCAGATACTGGAAGGATATTAGGTCTCCCCAGAGCCTTTCCTTCTCCAGGCTAAACAGCCCCAGCTCCTTCAGCCTGTCCTTGTAGGAGCGGTGTTCCAGCCCCCTGATGATTTTTGCAGCACTGCTGTGGACCCACTCCATCAGGTCCCTGTCCTTCTTAGGTTGAGGGCACCAAATGATACAGATCTTTTCTGTAGCAAGCTACTCTGAATGCAGAGACACCTGTAGTTCTCAAATACTGATGTCACAAGATTTAATTATACTTGCAGAACATTTGAAACATTTGAACATTGTTTATAGAAGCTTCTCTTTTTAAGAGCCATAAGTGATTTCTATGTCCTCTAGGTTTCCATTTCTGTTAGTAAGATTGTCAAATAAATACCAGCCCAGGATAAAGTGTGTTTTCATAGAAACAAATACATGTTTGTTGAATTGTATAGAGACAGAAGTAGGTACAGGTGTGTGAAACTGTAAACTGACCTCATCCTGCCTCTGTTGAAAAAGACATCAGATTACACTGAAGATTTGTCAGTGTGAAATATTGTACCACTTATAGGAACTGGTCTCTATATTCCTAATCAGCACGCTAAGTGAGTTTTGTCAGGTTGGTCTCTCGGGCTTTTCTTCTCCTGAGGAATGTCTAATAGCATATGGTATTTCAGTTTTGAAGTCAGTAAATATGTTTTCAGAAGCAACTGTGTGACTTTGGAGCCTAAGTTTCACTGACGCATAAATCACATTTATAACACATAGATGCTTTGAAACTTTGCCTAATTATCCTAAATGTTGATTCCCTTACTTGATGACCTTCTGATATTGGCTTGATGCTAGGTTGTCAGTTCTTGTGCTATTCTAAATGCACATTTAGAGAACTCGCAGTGATAGCATGCATCATTTCAGCTTTAGTTTAAAATGACCATGCCAATTTTCTGGCTTTCATGATTTCAGGGGAGAGTTGAAGATATGTCCCCAGAGAATGTATTCTTCTTAAGCACCAGGAAAAAGGATAAAAAGTGTTAGTGCTATTTACAATTCCATAGCTTCTTGTCTTAATATTTTGAGCTGACCTAAGTTCATAATTCTGTGATATTTCTGTCTGTAAGTCATGCTGTAGCCACTGAGATGCAAGATATCTGCAGCCCATTTCTGCGTTTACCTCATGTCTTCAGAGTTATCCTCACATAGATTTTTATTGCCATTCTTCAGGTCATGATCCCTCTAGTAAATCCTTCCTTTATACACTGAATGAGTGTTTCAACTGTTTGACTCATTTATGAGTGACTGATGAGTACTGCACACAACTGTTAAATGTATTAAGATGTTCTAGTACTCTTTAGTTGTTCTGGATTACTTTCATTGCCTTTGTATGGGGTTGCATTTTTTCAGTGTCACTCTCCAGAACAGTGCTTTCCTCTTCTCCCCCTTGAGCTAGCTTACCTTCTCCCATTATCCTCCATTATGAAAATTAAAGCAATAAAGTCAGTTCCACTGTGGAATTTCTGCAACCTCTTTACTGCTTTCATAGATCAGTAGCCTAGTTAACTCACTGAAGTTTACTACTAGCCTACTTAATCTATCAACTCACATAATCTACATCACTTCTTAGGTACAGGTCACTGCCTTGCAAGCTTTCTTTGTCTGATTGTTTAAACCTTTTTTTTTTATTGGAGTATTTGTCTTTATACCCTTAGTGTTGGGGTTTTTTTTCCTTTAAATGTCCTCTTGAAGCTACCTAATCTTTGAGTTGCATCTAGCCTGCTACAGCTTATGCTCATCTCTATTAGTAGAAATCACATCTTGGATGTGATTTCTGTGTTTGGAAGGGTACATTTTCAGCTCTGATGAACTCCTATACCTTGTTATTAAACCATTGTAGCATTTTCTACTTCATTACTTTTTGTTGTTGTTAAGGCATATGCATAGGGACTCCAATAAAGTATTATTTTAAGCCACCTCTCTGCTGATCTTATGGATTTTAATTCCTTATGTTTTGTTTTCAGACTCTTTCTGACTAAATTCCTCTTCTTTTTTATCTTTTAATAGTTGTTCCTTCTGAAGTTGCACATACCAAAACTGCCACTTTCTATGATCTGCTTGAAAGATGTCAAAAATAATCATGCCAATCATTGTTACTTCATGTCTTAACCACACACATGCTGCTACTGTAACCTCCTCTGTCCTAATCAAATGAGAAGACTAAACCAAATGCACCATTTGTTCCCTAATGGTCTGCAGAGGGACACTTCTTGTCGTAGAGTCCAGTGTTTGGCAGGTGACTCCTGAAGGAAACTAAAGCATCTACATCTCCTTTTGTCCTATTTTGTGTTATTAAAACCCTCTGATATTGTTAATATAAAAATATAAAATATGAATACTAATTTCTTTCTTGGATAGTCCTTTGTGTGCTATAAGGAGACACCTTCCATGCTTTGAGGAACGTTGACTGGTGCATTAATTGCCTAGTGCGCTGCAACTATGCAACTCCAGAGTTAGAGATGCGGAAATAGACTTGGTCATCAGCACTGTCTAGCACTGGATCTTTTTGCCCCTTTCACCTAAGCTTCCATAGTCACTTTCTCCTCTCTTTTGTTATTTTCTTGTGCTAGAGTGCCCACGTAATCTTTGCATTGAGATCCCACTCAACAACTTCATAACAAGGTAAGGTCTGGGCAGTATTTGAATGAAAGAAACCCAAAACAATTCTTGTATTGTTCTCAGCTGAACAAAGAGAATACCTTTCCCAGAACACTTCTGAAGTGAAGCCTTAAGGTGGTACTGGGAGAGAACCCGAAACGTCAAACCAGGGTGCTGTTTAATAACACCTACTAATGTTTATGAGGTGTGCTAGGGGATATTGTGGGAGAAAATAATTGCATTTCCACAAGAAATGTGGTGTTTGATCTGCTCCATGGATCAGCTGAAGTTCAGTTGTAAGCCATCAGAGTGCCACTAAACCCCTTAATTTGCATCAGGGTATTTGCCTCGCAGCCTGACGCATGGCAGACCACAGCTCTGTGTTCTGCCTGTCGCCGTGTGTTTGGATTCCTGAGGATGCCAATTATTATTGTTTCTAGAGGGAATGTGATTGCACCATCTTTTCATTTATCTTTTTTGTGACTCCTTTTTGTTGTCCATGGAAAAATTTGGAAGGCTAAACAGATCTGCTCTTATGTATCTACCATTCAAGAACTGCAATACAAAGAGAATTCAAGATCTCTAGTTAATCAGTCAGCACAAATGGCTCTTTGAGGAAGTAACTATGCCTATTAAAAAAAAAAAAAAAAAAAGACATCCTAGAACCCCTACTTGCCCCATCTTTGTTGTGTTAAACACTGAAAGGATCTCTGCCCAGTGGAGATGCACAATATATACTCTGTATCAATCTGTGACATGTGGTGAAGTGCTGCTTCTTGAAAGCCCACCAGAGAGAAGTAGTATAAATTAAGAGTAATCTCACAACAGCTATTTTTGAGTTCTTAACCAGTGAAAATGTTAAGTGTAGCAATATTGTGCATCTATTAAAAAATATTGAAAGGCTCTTTATAACTAGATGATAGGAGTGATAACGTGTAATTTATTGATGCTACACAGATAGATAAAGAACCACAAAAGTAGCAATCTTCGTGTGAAAAGGGGTATGACAGAGGAAATAGAAACAAAGTAAGGGACTTCTCCTCACAGCTTCATGCCCATGTGTTCAACCATGTCACCTTTAACAACAATACTTCATGGTTTTATCCTACCTAGTGTTTCAAAGCAGGACATATTCCCTTTGTTCAAAAGTTAAACTCCCAGATGCTGTCTCTGATTTTTTTTTTTGTCTGAGTATAGGGTAGAATGTGCCTGAAGGCAGACCTGAGAAATAACTTTTGTGCTCAGTATCACCTGTTAGTGTCTGTATGCTTGTGTATACATGCAATTCCAGGGCCTTTTCCCTGTGGGGGAAAAAATAATCATTGGAACTGACAATGTACATTTAATGCTACAGAACCATCTGATGATATCAAGCCACCCATGAATGCTGTGTTCTTGTTTATTGCCTTCATTTATTAGTTTAAGGCATTTTGCCATACCTTTCTCTTCCTATCAGTGCTAAGGAGGTGATACTGGAAAGAAATCTGCTCCTAGGGATTGCAGAGGTCTCACTGAGGACAGAAATTTTCCATGTGGCCTTCAGCATCACTGACATGAGCATGTGCTGTTTCCCACTGATATTTAAATCTGAATTATAAGCACGCCTGAACATTCATCCCATAAACTCAAAATAAAGAATCCATAGTCCAAAACAATATGCATATGTCTTGCAATATTTCTAAGTCTAGCTCCGGTTGTGCTAGTTAACAATTACCCTTTCACTAATAAATAGAAAAGATAAATGGAAAAAATAGCCAAATAAAATTCAGCTTTCCTCTACTCAGGGGTGAGAAGAGATAAAAGAATCCTTTTGCCAGCCCTGAGGACTGTCATTTACAGTTTTTCATCCATTCCTTGTTTTCTCTCATCAACCAGAAGTTCTGTGACCATAATGAAATTTCCTGCATTGAAAGCCCTTGCTCTGGAAACGTGGAGGGTATAAGCAGTGCTCTGCGACAGGCAGCAGCTCTCCCACAAAAGTCAACCATTTCTGACTGCACCCTTTTCCTAATAGACTGCTACAAACACTCCCTGCAGAGGATTCTAGCTTGAATAGAAACTTTCTAAACAGGTAATTATCTTAAGAGGTTTTAATCTGTATTTTCCTTTTAACCAAAGCCCACAGGCTTTCAGGCTTACTGTATTTAACCACACTCAAACTGATAAGCTTTTCCTCCTTGTCTTTCTGCCTGGAGGAAAAACCTAACAATAGAGGGCAAATGTGAAAGAGTTCATGGAATAGCAATTGTCTCTTTTGGAGACATATTTCAATATACTTGCACCTATTATCCTTCTAAATGATTCCTCCTCCAGACCCACCTCCCACCTCTGAATCCAGCCTCTTCTCCCCAAACAATGCTCCCAAGCAAGGATGTAAATTTACAGAGTTCACCACAGCAAGCTGACCAAAAGCAATCCCTGTTCACTTTCATTATGGTTGTTCATTCTGAAATACATTATTTGAATTTTTTTAAAAGCCCTTAAAGCAGGTGAAGGCATTCACAATGACTACTCTTGTAAGCTTTTGATCACTAACATAGAAGAGTGACATAATCCACTGTTTACCTACCTTTTCTAAAATATCTGGGGGGTTTTGGGTGGGTGTTTTGTGGGTTTTGGTTGGTTGGTTTGGGGGGGGGTTGGGTTTGGGGTTTGTTTGGTTTGGTTTGGTTTTTTTTAATAAGAAGCATCACACTATGTTTCACCTTGAATGGGGACTGTTCACACCATAACTTAGAGCTGGCCGATCTCACCTCTGCCTGGTTCAGTGGCTCCCTTGCTGCAGGTCCTGTGGTGTAACATGCCCTCCAACATCTCCCCTGGGAAGGAATACTAGCAGTAGATACACCTAGGTTTTTGAAAGAGCCAAACTCCCTTAAACTTGTAGCAAATTAAAACAGTTGGGCCGCGCTGGGGCTTGGCAGGATCGTGCATGAGCTCTCTGGGAACAAGCGAGCATGGTTGAAACAGTTTTCATGAGAATAGAATATGAGAATGTTGCCTGCCGAAGAATGGATGAGCACAGCCTCGTTTCTCTTCCTAGGAAATGGTGCCACCGTATGGCCACGTTGTTTTCTCGGTTTCCATTTATAACAGGGTACCTTTCTCAATTTACGTTAAGAAAGAAAAGAAAAGAAAAGAAAAGAAAAGAAAAGAAAAGAAAAGAAAAGAAAAGAAAAGAAAAGAAAAGAAAAGAAAAGAAAAGAAAAGAAAAGAAAAGAAAAGAAAAGAAAAGAAAAGAAAAGAAAAGAAAAGAAAAGAAAAGAAGGCATTGAAATGCTATTTGATGATCCTATCCTTTGCTAAAATGTAAATTGGTCACAGCTGTCTGGGGCTCAGGAATTAACACGCTTGTAATGATATGGTCAACCTGTTGAAAGCCCCATTAATGCAACTGTGATGGCAGCTTCGACGGTTCTTCTGCTAACATAGTATACCTTGCTTGAAGGTGTTGTGGGTAACTACAGGAGAAGCACCTTCCATCGATGTAGCCCATGTCTGTGCTAGGGGGATACAAGAAACAGAGTGTACATGTATGCCAGTGTTTACAGTGGGGATGTGTTAAAATGAACCCCAAATATACATGTCAGGTAATTTCAGTATGCCCTTCTTTACTCTGGAGTTCCTAAAATAGCAAGAGTACAAACTGGACTGGGTGCAGGAAAAGTAAATACCCCAGCTAAAAAGGTAGTCTTTATTTAATTTAAAAATAGCCGAACATGCCATAACACCTCAAAGCCCTTGGTCACCAGACTACTGTGAATTGGAACTGGCTTTTACCTGGTGTTTTACAGTTGTAGGCAGGATGCTCACTGTAAAGAGTTATAAAGGAATCAAAGCAGCAGAGCAGTGTGAAAGTTTCACCTTCGCAAGCCTGAGGAACAACACTTGAAGAGACCTATGGAGATGTTTTTTCGTATTTCCGTAGTACTTTTTATCCAAGGAATGCAAAACAGTTTCTTAAGATTAATTAAGGTGAGCAGTCCTTATGCATAAGGAGAGTTGGGGGTGTGGTGCTCTTCTTGTCCTGCTTGTGAAAGAAACTGACGCACAGACATTGCCACCTGTGGATTATAGAGCAGTGTTAGCACTGACAGGGTCCTTCTGCAGTCTTTGAGGCAAAACATGGGAGGGTGATTTGCTGCCTGCCCCCCAAACATGTAGGCTGAAATAGAGGCATTTATGCTTGACACTGGGGATTGTGCCCATTGAATATAGAAGCGATTTTGTATACAGGACACCTATGATTTAGTCTTCAGATTTATATAAAAATTGATGTCTCATCATTAGGTAGATGCTATAAAGGAGAGAGCAATTAACTCAATAAATTGTCTCTAGGAAATTTGCTGAACATTCTCTAGTCTGCAGAAAAAAAAATCCGAAACCAAAAAACCCACTTGTGTGCTGAACAAAGTTTAAGCAAACTCTTTCTTATTAGTTGTCTACTTGATATGTTTGCTCCTTGGAGAATAAGGTTGTGTTTGTGTGTGCATGCATTTCTGTAGTTATTAGACTACGAAATTTAGAGAAGTTTGACAGTATCCAAAACACAGCAATTCTTCCTTCCATAGAGTTTATTACTGACACATTAATAGATGTTGTGCTGGTAAAAATACAGTACTTCCTGTTAAATGTAGACTGCTACATATTTTGATTCTAACAACAATCTGGTAGGGTTAGGGCAATTCGTGTAGTGTCATCTGGTGTTTGTTTTGGATAGATATTATAGAAGGAGATACTGATTTTTCAAGATGTTCAAACAGATGATTGGGTGAAAACTCCAGCAAACCTTTAAAGCAACAGAAAGCAAGAGCTGCTCCTGGTCAGAACTCCTGTGGAGGATACAAATGTTCTTCTGAAACATCATGAAAGCTTTTCTTCTTGAAATCCCCTGTTCAGAATGAGCAGGCCAAGTATCCCGAAGAATCGGTCTGCACAGGACTGGCTTAATCAGCCTCTCTAGCATCATTGAGTTAGACTGAGAATTAAGCCACTACTGGGTTTTCAGGACTGGAATTCAAGCCACTTCCTTGGGTGGAAGAAATGCTGCCTTACCAAATTTGGTCCCAGAACGTTGGAAACTGACGCAGAACTAATTTTGTGTATGAAAACACTAGATATTATTTTTTGTTCTGTTAATCCAGTTTTATTTTAGAATTACTAACTTGAGTTTGGAACAGGAGGCAGTAATGTATGGAAATGAGAAAACTTCCTGTGGAAATTGTGAGGCTTTCATATGTTGTGGTGGAAATGTTGTATTTCCACAGAACCATCATGTTTATGCAAGAGATGAATTTTTTTTTATTCCAAGTCAAGGGTTCTTTACTGAGATGTGCCTTTCCTATGGAAAATCTGTAGAGTTTTGTTTTGATAACAGGGCTTTATTTGCTTGGGTTTAGTTAGTCCGTAAGGTCTTTAGAGTGAGCTATATGAAGTGCCTCAGGGAACGGTTTTGTTCACCTCACTCAGCTAGCGTACCATATCCATTTTAAGTGAAAGAAGGACAAACTGGTTAGAAGATGGAAGAACAAGGATAGTACCTATACCCAGTGAGCATGATTGGGAGACTCAAGAAAACTGAGACACTTTCCAGTATATGAGTGCTATAAAGAGGAAAGTGGTCAATAGTTCTCTGTGTCTGCTGTAGGGAAAGCATGAGCAATTGGTTTCAAACTTAAATACAAGGAGGACTTTTTTTGCTATAAAGATAGCAGACAGTCTGTCTGGGGAGGGAGTGGAAAACCCCCACACTGTGGTTTTTTGCAAACATGCTAGACAGATTTCTAAAGAGATAGTGTAGGTAAATTTTTCACACCACCAGGAAAAGAAGTAGACTAGATGAATGTCTGAAGAACCTAATGCATCCTTTTTAAACAGCCAGGAGGCTGTGGTCATCCAACACTTGGTGTGGAGTCCAAGGATTAGAGATATCTGAAACGGTGTATGATAGAGGAAGAGAATAAAGAGTACATGGTAATGCTTGTGTCCAGCATCAGCAGATTGCTTAGATTTGCAGCACTCCCAGGAACTAGTGGGTGGATTACAGATGCAGAGAGAAACAGCTCCAGAACCAGAAAGAAAGCCTACAACCCCTAACTTCTACATCTTTGGTTTAGCCCAGGACGTTTTCCAATCTAGGGATGCACTTTCTCTTTTTTTGTGATAAGAATATAAAGATACCATATTCTATAGGAGATGTAATGCTTCCGACTTCTCTACTGTCTCTCAAAGTGTTGTCTTCTCAGTGCAAGACCTGAGAAGCTTGTCAGGAAGACAAACTAGGCAACAATATCAAAGTAATTCAAGTTAATACTACTTGTGTAAGTATCAGTGAGATGGGTTGCCAATTTCTGAATGCTCCTGCAGAAAACTGTGGCAAAAATTCCATCCATATCCATCTCAGCAAGACTACCAATTCTTAAAGATATGAGGTGATTGTTCTCTTCACCCAGTAAGTATGAATGCAAGACAAAGCCTATGAGTTTCACTGTGTTAGTTATTGCTATGAAAGACCAAACAGTAAATTTCCAAAAAGAGCTTGGATTCCAGCATCCTGGGCAGTCTGGCTTCAGGTGGAAGCTATGCACTGAGCTACTGCTGAGTATCAGTAGCTGTGGTGGTTTCATCATCGTGTTTCTAGAAATGGTAGTCATGACTGTGCATGAGCTTTGAGATACTAGACAAAGCCACTAGAGAAAATAAAATTCTGTGCTATCTTTCAGTTATGAGCATTAAAGCTGTAACCGTTGGCTTTGCAGAAAGGGACATCTAGTGGCTGTACAGGAAAAAAAAAGCCAACAAAACACCTTTACTAAATACATTTTAAAATGTACAGCATAGCTGTTTGTGTGTGGCCTGTAATCTTTGATATTCCATACCTCTTTGTAGCTCTACCACAATCAGGTGTTTGCTGGGATTATGTTTTATGCTTTTGGCAAATGACAAAACTACCTTTGTGAGCCGTACCTTTCTAGCTTTATGTAGACCTCTGTATGGTAGCATTGGCAAACAAAAAGCTGCCTTCAAGGCATACTTGAGATACCTCACTGCTGCACTTTCACATTTTCTGTTTCATCTTGCAGGAGTTCACTGCCTGCTGTTTCCTTCTGCCATTGGGTTCCTCTTTGGTACTGTATTGGGAGAGACTGTCATTGTTATTGTCATGGTAAAATCTACTGTCTTTTGAATGCCCATAGCATAAAAGTCAGCAGGAGGGGTGGATGAAATTCAGGGAAACACTAATCTAAGCACTCAGTCTTGTATTACACAAAAGTTTTTTCCTTTCCCATCTAAGTTGTGCTCCTTCTTACTAGTTGAGGTTGAATTCCATGCATGTTTCCCTGAATAGTCTGACAGTTTAATCGGTGCATTTGCATATGGGCAAATGGAGCTTTTTTCAAAGTTGCACAGTAATATGTTTCACCTTTATGCCATGCCAGCTTCAAATTGCATCCCAGGAGGATTGCAAATGTGCATAATCTGTGCAGTTGTATGGGGGTTGGGTTTTTTTCTCTTTTATTTTTCTTTTTTTTTTTCTTTCTTCTTTTTTCTTTTATTNCCTTTGCATTTTCACACCCATTCTTTCCTATATGGTTTGTGAATGCGTTTCCAATCAGAACTTGCTTCACAGAAAGCAGACAAAACCATTTTGCAGGAGTTTCTCAGAATAAGTCCATTGGGACCTCTACATCATGTTTACTGGGAAAAAAAAAAAAAAAAAGGAAAGGGAGGCACTTCACAAAGACCACTTGAATTTCACAGAAAGGTTCCCACTGTCTGAAGTTTAAAAGACTGGCAGGCCTGAGAAGAGCCTGAGACAGAAGTCTTTTTCCTGAGAAAGGCATTTGTGCAGTGATGAGTAGGTGTGTGTGTGTAGCAGGGTCTTGTGAAGAGCTGACACACTTTCTGGCCTGTCCAAGGCTCTAGCAGTCTTTGTGAGAATGTGGCATTCACTTTAGAATTAAACATACATTGTCAATTTCACCTTCTATGGGAAGTGTCACTTTGGAACTTTCAGCTTAGAGCAGCATACAGTAAAGGGCAACCACAAAACTTGGATCTGAACTCCATTGCCTTCAAAGAGGGGGAGGAACTGGATGAGACACCAGGTTTTGCTCCAGACCAATCTGTGGAGTTTGTTAAATCTACTCTTTCATGTTGTTCTGATTTCTATGGTAGCGTTTCTGACACTATTTGGTTGCTTGTGTTTTGGATAGATGTGGTTTTCAGTGCTGAATGTCAAGGAAGATGGCCTAGAAGAAACATCCTCAAAATCTGTATTAGCTTTTTAAACTGTTTCCTATGTTTTACACCTTCCTCTCTTGTTTTATCCTTAAGGAGTGAATTTCAGTTGTTTCTCAGCTGAAGAAGTAGATGTTGCAATTTCATTTGAAAAAGTAAAGAAATGCGAAAAGGACTTTTAAAAGGGAAAACTGTTACACCAATATCAGCCAAAATGTACTCTGTCTTTTATGAAACGTCTCAATTCACTTTCAGACCAGTTCCTACAACTCAAGGTGCATCCTCAATCAGTTCCTATAGGAGAACTATTCACGCTTTAAGGTGAAACAGTTCTATGATTCTATGACAAATGCATAGAAACCTCTTGATTAACCCCAGCTGGCTGCTTACATCAAGTTGACTAATGACCAAATACATTTTGGCTACAGAACTCTTGTTTCTGACAGCCAGGACTGTCAGAAAAAGGACCAGAAAAAGGCTGCTGAAACTTCAGGTGAACCTTTCCTTTTCTCATTTCTCTGCATGGCTTATGGATAGGTAGCACAATTCACATTCTAAAGAATCACCCAGTCTTGTGGTACATATCACACATTTCTGGAAAGGGGTTGTGAGTTCTGCTCACAGAATTAATTTTATCTGCTAAGGTGCAGAGGAAGAAAATAGACCTCTTTGCATCTGCTCAGGTCAACAGACCTGTCCATAGCATGTGACATATTCCACATTATGCATGCACAAGACAGAATTTTGGTTTATCAAGTTAACATTGCTATATATTTCTTATTATTATCAAATACCTATTTGACAAAGTGGAACATAAACAGAGGCCATTCATCTTATAGAAACATAACTTAAAGACATGCTTGTGAGAAAATGGAGCCCTAGGGTCAAAACCAGTAGCAATCAATACTTACTGATGAAAAGATTTCTAGCATACCGATAGACAAGCACTCAAAAGGAGATACAGATAAATAGGTAGCTGTCCAATCATTTCCCATGGCCTGTAGGAGGTCTCCAAAAGAGATGCCACAGATTTATCATTAATTTTTCATCCGTCTGTTTCCCCATCACTACAAAGCTTTTACCAGATTCTCTTCAGATCTATGTAAATACATCCTTGCATGATGTAACATTTTGGGAAAGGAAGCATCAGGAACTGCCCCGGAGGCCTCTGGAAAATTACTCTATCTGGAAGGAGAGAATATGTCTCTTCTGTACATTATTTTGTGAATAAGAATTGCAGTGCCCTGGAAGTCTCTCAGTTTCTAAGATATTTTTTCCTGTCCTATGATCAGCCTTATCAGAAGAGGAAACTCAAGTGTCCAGCAGACCTTATGAACAGGACAGATGTAATTCATAACGTCCATGACAGTGGTTTCCTCCTTGTTCCTGTGATGTGAGCGTCTGCCCAGTGCTCTAACCTCACATGGGAATTAGTATCCTTCTGAAACTATCTGGTTTACATCTGTTAACATCAGACTTCTTCAGATAGCTTGGCCCCATCAGGATTTCCAGTTTCTGACCTTTGCGCTTCGCTTTTATCATTCAGCTACTTCAGAGAATTAAAATTACCGCCTGTGCCCAAGATGGTTTCTCTTTGAGCCACCAGAGCAGAGGGTACTTGAGATGTCAGGAGTGGGTATATAAGAGGAAAAAGGCAGAGTGGGCAGGACAACACATTTTCCTGCAGACTGCAATGAGCAGTGTTCTGCTGCCTGTGTGTGAGATGTAAAGCAGCCCTTGGGCTGTAACAGAAGGCAGATGTATGAAACCACTTTCAGTGCTATTTTTCTTGCTCAGTATATTTCTATTAAAACAGATAGTGGCACTAATTTACTTGTGCTTCTCTACCAAATTTCACTCTTGCATTCTCACACATTAATAAGTAATTGCGGCAAGAGGAGTCGTAGCTCAGGTAGGAATATTCAAGATAGAATGCCTGTAAAAGTAGTAGTGAACTTGCTTTACTTCTCTCTGCATACTTCTCTGGGAACAGAGGTACTACAAACGCTAAGAGAAAGAAATAATTAATAATGTTTTATTTGTTTCCCATTCAAAGGGCAGTTTATTCCTCAGAGTCAAAAGGTGAAACCATAGTTTCTGCCCATGAGAATGTAGATGAATTAAAAATGAGAAAAGAACAGGAGAGGAAACAAAAGGAGGAGGCTGAGGGGAGACTGTGAAACCTCATTGCTCTCTACAACTCCCTGAGAGAAGGTTGTAGTGAGATTGGGGTCAGTCTCTTCTCCCTAGTATCAAGTGGTAGAATAAGAGGAAATGGCCTGAAGTTGTGCCAGGGTATGTTAGGTTGCATATTAGAAAATAATTATCTGCTGAAAGAGAAGTCAGGCATTGGAACAGGCTGTGGTAGAGTCACTGTCCCTAAAGGTGTTTGAGAAATGTGTGGACATGGCACTCTGGGACATGGTTTAATGGCTACAGTGGTCTTATGATTGAGTCCAACTATCAACCTCATAGAGGTCTTTCCCAATTGAAACAGTTCTATGGTGATGACAAACAAAAGCATTAAACCCAAAGCAAGCAAAATGGAGATAGGGAAAAGTGTATTAAGAGATGAACAAGTTACTTTTTAGTCATGTACATAAAAGTTAATTTTATGTACCCAAACCAGTTAAATGCTTTTCTAGCCTGTTTTCTATTTAGATTATTCAGCCAAACTAAGACAAATTCTTTCTTAGAGTAAATGTCTGTAATTTTCCAGTTTCCATCAAGTAAATAACAGTAGGAAAACATTTGTTTTCATGTGATAGCATTCTGGTGCCAGTCAGAACTTGGGATGTGCTAAAAATGAAGGAGACAGCTCATGTTAACTTTTGGCTTTGGGTGCTTACAGAGGACTGTTTGCCACTATTGGGTAGCAAATGTTCTAAACCACAAACTCAGACAAAACTGTGCGTAGGATTTTAGGAACATTCACCACCTAAATCTTGAACCAGATTTGGATTTTACAAAGTGACTGCCAGGTTTGCTTTTATTTTGTTTTTTTTTAATTCAAGTAACTGCACTGTAAAACATAGGATCCACATTCCTTAAAATGCTGGTCTAGATAGGAATCACATTCTCATAAAGACTCTTTGCATTAACAACTTGGTGTAAAGGGGTTTTAAGTAAGAATCTGATCTTTTCTGGCATGAGTTCAAGTCCAAATAGATTCAAATCCAACTTTAATCCATGTGCTTGGTGTTTACAATTGGCTGACACTAGGCTTTTTTAAAGCCAAATAAACTGATAGGAAATCCAAAGCCCAGGAATGTGGCTGGAATTTTGGCCTGGCTACACCTACGTTGCTCAGCTCTTATCCAAAAACTCAGGGCTTCAGCTCCTGCAAATGAGTAGGGAAGTTTATTCCTAGCCTTACAGAGAAGACACCTTCTTATTGGTGCCTTCAACATGATTTTGACAGTATGACCTGTTTTGTTTACCCAGTGGGCAGGCGTCTTCACCAGTGCCCTGAATGTGGCTCTGCAGAGGGCAAGACTCAATCTGTTATTTTTATGTTTTCTTTGTCACCTGCTTTGCTACAGGTAACATCAGTTGCAAGGGGATGACAGAGCGCATTCATAGCATCAACCTTCACAACTTTAGCAATTCTGTGCTCGAGACCCTCAACGAGCAGCGCAACCGTGGCCACTTCTGTGACGTGACGGTCCGCATCCACGGGAGCATGCTACGCGCCCACCGTTGTGTGCTGGCGGCTGGCAGCCCCTTCTTCCAGGACAAGCTGCTGCTGGGCTACAGTGACATCGAGATCCCCTCGGTGGTATCAGTCCAGTCTGTGCAAAAGCTCATTGACTTCATGTACAGTGGGGTGCTGCGGGTCTCACAGTCGGAGGCCCTCCAAATCCTCACAGCTGCCAGCATCCTGCAGATCAAGACTGTGATTGATGAGTGCACAAGGATCGTCTCGCAAAATGTGGGAGAAGTCTACCCAGTGATTCAGGATTCTGGCCAGGAGACACCCAGAGGAACACCCGAATCAGGCACCTCGGGTCAGAGCACCGACACAGAGTCTGGCTACCTGCAGAGCCATTCACAGCACAGTGTGGACAGGATCTATTCAGCTCTCTATGCCTGTTCCATGCAAAATGGCAGTGGGGAACGCTCCTTTTATAGTGGAGCTGTGGTCAGCCACCATGAAACTGCGCTGGGACTCCCCAGGGACCATCACATGGAAGACCCCAGCTGGATTACCCGTATCCATGAAAGGTCACAACAAATGGAGCGGTACCTCTCTACCACTCCTGAGACCACACACTGCCGCAAGCAACCACGCCCAGTTCGGATTCAAACCCTGATGGGCAACATCCATATTAAGCAGGAAATGGAGGACGACTATGACTACTATGGCCAACAGAGGGTGCAGATCCTTGAGCGCAATGAGTCAGAGGAATGCACTGAGGACACTGACCAAGCAGAAGGCACTGAGAGTGAGCCGAAAGGGGAGAGTTTTGACTCGGGAGTCAGTTCCTCCATTGGCACTGAGCCCGATTCCATGGAGCAGCAGTTTATGGCTGGGCCGGGCCGGGACGGGCAGCAAGAACCTTCTCAAGCAGATCAAACTGATGTCCCTGCTGATGGCACTCAGCCGCAGCAGCAGCAGCAGCAGCAGCATATAGATGCCAACTCTTCCTCGCCAGAGAGAAGCAATGACATTGAAATGGACAGCAAAGTGCTCACAGTCAATAACAGCACCGAAAAGGGGGCTTTGCAGCCTTCTGTCAACACAACTGTTGCCCAACCATTGCCAACCACACAGATCTACTTACGCCAGACAGAAACCCTCACCAGCAATCTGAGGATGCCACTGACTCTGACCAGCAACACTCAGGTCATTGGCACAGCTGGCAACACCTACCTGCCTGCCCTTTTCACCACACAGTCTGCTGGCAGTGGCCCTAAGCCTTTTCTCTTCAGCCTGCCCCAGCCTTTAGCTGGCCAACAGACACAGTTTGTGACAGTGTCCCAGCCTGGGCTGTCAACCTTTACTGCTCAGCTGCCAGCCCCACAGCCCTTGGCCCCATCTGCAGGCCACAGCACAGCAGGTGGGCAAGGCGAAAAAAAGCCTTACGAGTGCACTCTCTGTAACAAGACTTTCACCGCCAAACAGAACTACGTCAAGCACATGTTTGTACACACAGGTAAGAGCACGTCCCTTTTGCTTAGACATGAAGCCAGAGGAAGTCCTTGACCAACATGGACTGAAATCCTGTTTCCCAACCTGTCAACCCTCGGCACAAACAGGATGGAGAGGTTATCCAGGTAGACTGTATCACTGAATACTTTCCAAACTTGCCACACTGAAGTTGAGCCCCTGCAGAAACGTATAGGTCCATTGTGATCTTTAGTGTCCCTTCCAAACCGTTCTATGATTCTGTGATTGTAGGGGCATAGCAGCATGGGGCAGAAACAAGCTCATTTTCTTGGAGTAACCTATGTTGTGTACCCATCCAAGAAAATGGTAAACATTTGTTGTCCCCTGCAAGCTGACCAGGCAATATTAGTAGAAAATAAAGTAGAAATGACAGGAGGAAACTAAAATTTTAAAAGCGTACCTACTAAGAAAGGACATCCCTTTTAACAACTATGGGGTTTTAAAATCAAGTGATGATGTTTTGCATGAGTTTGGGGCAAGTTCATTCCTGGTGAAACTGCAGCAGTAGGTCCAGGCTTGGGTTTTACACACAATGCCACATATTTTCTAAATCTCATATATGCCTATAAGAAGGTGAATTTGGAGGGTTTTTGGAAGTTTTTTCATATTTCCCTGAAGCTGATTGCTGTAATCTTCTGCCTCTTATTAAGTCAGGTGTTTACCTAGCTATGAGTATAGAAACATTGGCCTCAATGAGGACAATTTAAAGTAGATGTATGTAGAACACAACATCAGCACGCTCTTTGTCTGGAAGTGCAATTACTTTAATATATGGACTTCTGAGATTCTATAGGTAATCATATTTACTACTGAGCCAAACCTGCCTTTTCTAGCTTTTTCATGAGACTTCAAAGCAAGGAGGTAGATGTATTTCATATGGAGAGGCTATTCTGAGTTCAGGACTAAATTTTGCTTGCTTTAGCCTTCAGCTCATTTTGACGTTGGAGAGAAATTCTAGTTTAGAGAAAGAGTAAATATTTCTCTCACCAAGCAGTGGTTTTGTTAACGTCAGATCTTAAAACAAATGCCAGGTTTGTGATACGTGGAGTAGAACCTGGAGAAATTGCCCAGGGTATGGCAGGAATGCAAGACGTGCCTCCCTGCTGTATCCAGTAGATTTAATTTCCACATCCATATGTAAACTTTAAACTTCTGTTTACCTGTAATTATCACTTAAATGAAAAATTCCTCTAGACATCTGAGGCAGATATGTACATATACAAAAAGGTCAGCTTCTCAGGACTGGTACAAAATGTTCGCTCACAGGGATCAAGCATCCTAAATCCCAAGATTATTCTTTGTGTCTGTTTATGTTCTCCATCTCTCTGTTTTGGATGAGTAACTAAAATACTGTGTAGATAGTGTTATGTTAGTCAGAAAAATATCCCCTTCAGAATGCAGTCAAATATTGTCTGCCAGCATCCTTGTTCTAAGAGCTAGGAAGGCTTTTTCACTACTTAATTCACTGAGACTTGGTGCTTTATTTCTCCCACTCCAAACTGTGCACCACATTTGGTATCCAGAGTTAGATAAAGAATAATACTGGGAGACCTTACTTGAAATATTCCTACCTACTACACATGAAGTCAAACGAAGAAATTGATAGATACCACCAATCTTGAATTAATATTTTATTTTCTGAGAATGCCTAAAATAATGAACTGTGATGGGAAGGAGAGATTTGGGTCGATAAATTATTTCAAAGTTCATTTAGTAGCAAACTGGCTCCTGGAGTGGCTGGTAGAATAATTCCACCTTAACCAACAGAGGGTAAGACTTCAGAAAACCCTTCTGAAAATAACCTTTACTTGTAGAGCCTCAAAGAAAACGTCTACTCTCTTGTCTCATGCAGGACAAGGTCATTATGAAAAGTGAGAGGAGGCAGGTGTTCCTGCCATCAGGGTGATATTCCTCAGCCCTGCTAAAAGAAGCCAGGCAAAGTGGCTCTGGAAAAGGCCCACAGAAAAAGAGAAGGATATGGGAGATGCAAATGTTTGAATTAATTTTGCTGTCTGAGTGGGCTCACAAGAGAAGCCATGGAGGAATCCAATCATAAACCAAATTTCAACAGCCCAGAGGCTTCCCCATCACTATATGTTTTTATACTTGAAAAACTACGCTATGATGTAGCTTTCCATGCAATCTCTCCCTTTCCTCCTTCACATGGACACAAACATACTAGAGATGGATATTCTGCTGTTCCCTGAAGGCTGACTTTCATGTAGCTCACAATGTTTTTCTCTAAGACTTGCAGTGTTGTGGAAGTACAGTGTCTGTGCACTTCATAAGCCATCATTGCCTTCTCCTCTGTATCACCCCGTGGTTAATATTCATTAGCTGTCCCACGTTGCTGTCCAAAACCAGTCAAATATGATGCAGAGCCAAAAGAAGGAACATGCACATTTAATACACTGAGCGTAGTTTTCTCTGACTTCAAGGTGGAAGAATCATGGGAATAAAGAAGCTACAATGTTCGCTCAGGAAGCACATACATTTGCATACAAAAAAGAAATCCTAAACATTTTTGAGATTCTTAGGAGGTAAGAAATCCCAGGAAGGTTTTGAGGCTAAGATTAGAAAGCCAGAACTCAGTGCATCTTAGAAACATGTGCAGGCAAAAATTAGGGTGTTTTTATAGCATAGTCTTAACAGGGTCTATAGCAGACTAATTACAAACTCTGGGACATATATTGCCTAAGGCAAAAATGAACATTGTAAATATAATCAGCCTCTTGTAAGTTAATCAGACGTTATTAGAACTGACACACTATAATTTTCCACATAACACGTGTCAAGCATATTGGCCTGTCTACACTCAGCACACCATGTTGGGCAGAGCCAGCAGGAAAGTAAGGACTGAATGTGTTTTGACCAAGTGTCTTTCACCAAATAGGGACAAACTAATCATTGGTGCAAGGAAGAGCAGCATGTGGATTTCATTCACAGATGTCACCATCATATGTGCAAACTGTGAAATAAAAAGAAACAGAGACTCAGAGGAGATAAAATAGCTGGTCCTTCTCATCCAATCCATATTAATTAGCTCCCCTTAAAATTAAATATAAGGAGCGTGTAGTAATCTCACTAGACAAAGAGTAAAATGGTATATTACCACATGTGTGTGATGATCCCTGTAGATTGACTCTTCAAGATTTAAAACAGTGCCAGACAGATTGTAAAAAGGAGGAAGTGGGATGTCTGTGAAAACAGGCAGTGTTCTGTTTTCCTCTCTGCTAGAGGGGAAATTGCGGAATGACCAAAGGAAAGTAATTTCTCAGTTACTGAAACAGAGGATCATTTTATTGTTGCAAAGCTATGGTACTATCTCTCTCCCTGACAGCTTGGGGGATGATGAATTACCACATGGGAAATATGCCACAAGTGATTCAGAAAACAAATTAAAAAGCAGCTTTTGATGGGACATTCAGGGTGTTGGGTATCATTTACATTATCAACAAGGCAGCATATCGCGAAAATGGTGCCTGACACTATGAAACGTGAGGCTGTGGCATTGTCTCCCAACTCTAAACATGAAGAATGAAGAGTAGTCTGAACAAACTAACTGCATATTCTCACAGAAATATCTTTTTCTGTTCATCCTTGTGATCACCATTTTGTTTGGATATGGTCAGGGTTCAGTTATAAGAATTGCCAGGATCAGTTTTATAACAGCCCAGGATACAGAAGGCAATGTGGTAGACAGCATAAGTATTTTATATCTCAGATTTATTTGCTTAAGTGTTTCAGTTAGTTAGCAGTCAAATGATTTAAATTTTATGTCTGTTACACTGGAAGTTTATCCGTCAGGTTGCCCTTTGCATGATACTGACTGGCCTGGACAATTCTATGTACTGAGGTTCCCTTTCCAAGATTTGACCAGAAAAAGGAGCATCAAATGTAAACCTCTTACAAAGCTTCGGATCCCTTTGGCAATCTCTATCATTTCTCTTCCTAGAAATTTAAATAACATGGACAAAGACTGTGCTGACTTGTAATTACTAGCTTTTTCCATGGTTTTATTACATGCACATAGGGAGATGGAGGCACTGAAAGGTAAAGTAACTTGACTAAGACCTTTCTAGATATGAGCATGAAGAGAAAAGTAGGAACATAGACAGGACAGACTCTGTCATTGAAGCTGGAGATAGATACCAGGACCTTTTAACTTTAGTCCTGTCTTTGTCAGTGCCTACTGTGTGAACTTGAAATCACCTGAGATCCTTTTTGCTGTGTCTGGACTAGTAATACCTACAGCTGTCTTTGTGAAGCATTTGAAACCTCTGGTTGCAAAAAAAGTTGTGTATCAAAACGCACTTATTAATGGAATTACTCTTTCTTAGCCAGAGCACATCTCCAAAAGCCACCCAAGACACAGACCATTAGTTTATTGCAATGAGTTGTATGGAGCTGATTTAATTTTATTATCTTCTTTTTTTTTTTCTTGTCTTTTTTTTTTTTTCTCCCTCTCTTTCTCTCTCATTGGTAATGGGCAGGTGAGAAACCCCACCAATGCAGCATCTGCTGGCGCTCCTTCTCGTTAAAGGATTACCTAATTAAACACATGGTGACACACACTGGTGTGAGGGCATACCAGTGCAGTATCTGCAACAAGCGCTTCACCCAGAAGAGCTCCCTTAATGTGCACATGCGCCTCCACCGCGGGGAGAAGTCCTATGAGTGCTACATCTGCAAAAAGAAGTTCTCCCATAAGACCCTGCTGGAGAGGCATGTGGCTCTGCACAGTGCCACCAACGGCACACCTGGAGCCACCGGCACCGGCACCGGTGCGAGGGCTGTTCCTGCCGGGGTGGTGGCCTGCACGGAGGGGACCACATATGTCTGCTCTGTCTGTCCAGCTAAGTTTGACCAAATCGAGCATTTCAACGACCACATGAGGATGCATGTGTCAGACGGATAAGTAGAATCTCTCTCTCTCTCTTTGTTATGAACAAAAAAATAGAAACAACAAAAAAAGCTATGGCACTAGAATTTAAGAAATTATTTTTGTTTCATTTTTACCTTTATTTTCTTCCCTTTTTTTTTTTTTTCGGTTAATTTCGTTTTGTTGGTTTTGTACTACATGAAGAACTGTTTTTTGCCTGCTGGTACATTACATTTCCGGAGGCTGGGTGAATAATAATTTTCCCAACCTCTCTCGGATGGTGGCCTTAAGGCCAGGTAGTGCTTCATGAGCTCCACTGGTTGGATCTCTAGCTACTGGCCTCTAAATACAACCCTTCTTTACTACAAAAAGAAAAAAAAAAAAAAAAGGAAAAAAATAAAAAAGAAAAACCAAACAAAAACACACACACACACAAAAAATCAAAAACAGAAAAAAAAGTCTTTTTTCTCACTTGTGAAGAGCACTACAAAAAAAAAAAAAAGAAACAAAACAAAGTATATTACAAATCTACAAGGCCTACTGTCATTATAAGTACACCGCTCGCAGTGTTTCAATGGACATAATTCACAATGCTGACCGCTTTTGGACTTCACAGTATCCAGTTAGAACTGTGGAATATTTTGCTTCTGGTTGAGCAGCAACCAGAGGAAACGAGGCCCTGCTGGTTTCCACCATGTGTCTGCTTTCTCACACACATACGCATCCACAAATGCATGAAAGGGCTGAGGGGAGCGCAAGGCAGTGTGGCTTGGATAGTGTGGAGTCCCTGCAGAGTGAGGAAAAGGAATCAGAGGTTCCTCACCTGGATTCTCCTCCATTCCACGCTCTCTGGCGCACCCTCCCCGATGCTTTTCTCATACCACCACCTTACAGCAGAAACCAAGAAGATTCAGACAACGAGCAACGGTGGCTTTTTGTAATTTATTCAGTGTCTTCGCTGAGCCCAGGGCCTCAGCACAATCAAGAGGGACTTTCACAGAAGGCAAAGAGAAACACAGAGGAAAATCAAAGATATCAGAGGTTGCAACCTATGGATCTAGGTACAAGAGAAGGGTTAGCTCCCACAATCTTTGCAAAAAACAAAGCAAAAACAAAAAAGTTGCATCAGGATTTATTCTTGTGGAAGAAAGAGAAATAAAGGGTGGGTGGGGAGGGGAATAATAATTAAAAAACATAAAAAAGAGTTCTTGGGACTTTTTTAATTCAANTAACCTGCTTCCAGATAGAGGGGGGAGGGGGGAGGGGAGATGATCTTGATTTTTATTTTAAAAAAGAGGAAAAGTGTTTCTTAATTTTTTTTTCTAGTATTTTTTTCTCTTTTCTATTGGAATCAAGAATTACCTGGGTCGATGAGGGGCTCTGTGAAAGTCATCTGTGAGATTATCTACTAGAGTTTGTGCATCCTGCAGTATCATTTGAACTGCTACTTTGTTTTTGAATTATGTGGTTCTCTTTTGGCTCTTACCAAGGTTCTGTTGTTTCTTTTTCTTTTGGTTCCATCTCAGAAGTTATTTCTGCTGAAGGGCAGTTCCTTTTCAGAAACAGATTTATCTAGCAATGTTCCCATGGTTTGGGGGATGATAGAATCTGTAGTCTTCTTTTTTTTTTTATTATTATTATTTGAAAAGGTAATGACAGTTTTGGAAGTGTGTAATAAATAGGATTTCCCTTCTTTTTGGTCACTGGACAAGAATTAATCTGCTGTATTGTTCTCTCATCCCTGCCTTGCTCGCTCGAGAGCTTCCATATTTGTGGGGGGAATCTGATCCTGCCCCTGGTAATCTGTGCTGATGCCAAAATAATTTAAGATGTTACCATTGCAAATAATCTTCCCTTCTCCATTTGGAAAAAAACATCTAACTGAAGGGCCACATTCCGCATTCTCTGCATAAGCAAAGCTATGCAAGGAATGTAGGATCAGTGTGAAAGATTGATTCCTGATCTGCATATATATGTTGATGTTTTGTATTTTGTTTTATTGTGTTTGGGCTGATGTTCTCCCTAGTTGTCGTCTGTGTATGTGTGAGAACTTTTCCCCAAAGCCAACTCCCAAAGTACATAGGTCCTAAGTTCAGTTGGATCAGTATCTGACACTATCTTTGTCTTGCTTGAAATCCATAGCTAGGATTTGCACCAGCTGCACTCTGGACTTTATATTTTAGGCAGAGAAGAAGCACCTA
>VWZI01001238.1:654328-678795 GCA_013396835.1 Psilopogon haemacephalus
AAAAAAAAAAGAAAGAAAGAAACCTTGCTAATTTAGCTTTTACTTGTGTCTATACTTAAATTAAGCTTTCTTAAGTTTACAGAACTTTGCTTGTGAACATTGAGCATTTCACATGAGACATTCTTTTATGCTGGACACCCTTCTAACCATTGACTTGATAGATCTCCACATACAATCGTGTGTGTTCTTTACGCCTGCAGTTTCTGTATTAGATGTCTGTGATTCAGCACAGGTAACTTCATTACTATGTTCTACACCTATTGCATTACTGATTTATTTTTTGGGGAAAAAATTACAGATGGTTCAGCTTCAGAATCTTTCTGTACCCTTCAAGGTAACGATCCTAAAGTTTGAAGTCCTGATTCTCAGCTGCAGTAGACAGCATAAAGAGATTTTGAGGCAAGTGCCAAAGCAAACAATTCTCTTATATGGTGATGTCTGGTTTTTTTTTTTTTTTATTAGTTTGTTTGGTTAGTTCAAGGAGGCTGGAGAAGGAGCACAGGTTAACTAACAAATCCCGTTTTCATAGCCACACTGGTAAAATCAATGCTGGCATGTAAACTAAGAGGTGAAAAGACAAAGGCTAAGACACAGAGAGCGAGAACTAACATCTGCCTTGTAAAGATAGACTAAATCTGTGCAGAAAAGAAAGGTTCTAGAGACAAGGGTGCAAAACAAAATGAGGTGAACCGGTACGAAAAGACTGAAGGTCTTTCTCTGAGGAAAAGAGATTTTTTTCCCCCAAGATCTATAGTATCAACAAATTTGATCTTCACCCATATGAGGAATTAATGAAGAATTTTATCCAGCTTAAAAATCTGTCACTGCTCATTTGTCATCTGAGGTCTGGGGAAAAGCTGTTCAATTTGCCATTGTTAAATCTGGTGACCTATAGTCAAGATGTAGCATATTCTTGAATATGGTTCAGATACCAGAAGAGATATGCCAGTACACAGGAAATAAGAATCAGGGTTTGCATCCACCAATATGTGAACACTATGGCATTTAGTGAGAAAAATCCTATCCAAATTTTAATTCTTTGGTTTTCAGCCTTCCCTCAATGAAAGAATAATCATCTTTGAAGTACAGATTTATTATGGGGCCTAATAAATAAGAAGTGAGTTCAAGATCAGTTGTGAATGAGTAAATGCCAATTAAAAAAAATAAATTTCTTAAAATACAGGTAAGGCACACTACATTGAATTCTAAATCACTTGTCAGGGAGTTTAGGACAAGGTCTTCATAGATGGCTTCCTGAAATATAAACTGATTTTGCTGAATTTTCAGGTGCAAAAATTAATGATTTGATTTTGTACAACATGGAGCAAATTGCAGCATGACTTGAAACAGCTGAAAATGCTCATCAGGTCACTTAAATAAGTCCCTTCTGTGGCATTAGAAGCTCAGATATGGACCCCTTTGTCTTTTAAATTGTTAAATTCCTTTTAATGACACATTCTTCCATTTGTTGAAATATTTATTTACTGCTTTGAAACAACTACAATATCTGAATGTTACAGGTATCTTCAAGCTTTGTATGTTGCTACAATCTTCCTTAGGAGAGAGTATCCATTGCAACAATGTGCAAAGTGCTGTTGATAGTGTTTGAGCACATCCATCTTACTATGCTTGAAAGGAAGCCTTCAAAACACCTGATAAAGTGACACAGATGAGAAAGAGCAGACTGGAGCACACATCCCTCCGATGAAGCATACAATATCCTGCATTCCTTGAGCCTGATTCTCATTTTCCCTAAAGCTCTCTTTATATTGCTTTGGCAATGGAAAAGGGCATCAAATAGGACATCAATTCAAGCATACAAATCAAAGCCTCTGCAAGGCAAAAGTGCAATAAAGGAAGCCTTAGAGTAAATGAGAGGTAAGTGCCTTCTCTGACTGCTGCTGAGACCAATGAAGTCAGTTGAAAATGTAGGACTGGTCAGAACAGATCTGCCCCATGGTCCAACTTGCTAAGTATTCTGTCTCTGACACATGGCCAGTTACAGATGATTTGGATGAAGATGAAAGACCCCATGTTGGATAATTACAAAGTAATAAGCCTAAGAGAGAAGATTTATTATAATCCTCATTAGCTAGGTATCTGCTTATAACCTAAAGACATAATAATTTATGGCCTTAACTTATAATCCCATATAAAAATTATATATTGTGGCAGATAATTATCATTATCCTTTAAAGATCTAGCTTATTAATTGCTAGGTGGCCCCAGTGCTATCCTGTGGAAGTGAATTCCTCAGGTTAATTACCACCTTGTTGAAATGATTCCTTTTCTGCTTAATTTTGTTGTTGTTCATTGAAAAAACACCCTCGTTCTTTAATTATGTGAAATAATAAATCAGAGAATCAAAATTTAACTTCTCTTGCCCATTCCACTGAGGTCTCTCTTTCCCAGGGAAATCTGAATCCACAAGGAATGCAAGACCACAATGGCAGCGTCTGCTGGTCAGAAGGAGAGAACAGCTACTGAATGTGTGCATGTGTGTGCTTGGGGTGTGTGAATTAGTGAGGTTCTCCTACAGTGATCTCTTGCAGAGGACTAGCAAGTACGACTCATCAGTGATGGGACCATACTAGTGGAGTACACCAGTCTAGGAACTGTAATAAGATGGTTCATTTTGGTCCCTTCTCTCACAAAGCACTTACTAATCTCTCATAAGTGAAATAGGTATGCAGGTGTTGCTCTGGGTATACTTTCTCAGCAACTGCCATACTTCCATTATGCCTGCTTCTGGCCCATGATGTTAGTTGTTTTCAAAACCAGCTCATATTCACAGTAAGTTACCAGGGAGGAGTTGTGTTTAATTAATGAGATTTCCTTTTACTGTAAGATCAAAGAGGCCAAGTGGTACCCATTTTTATTCTTCTGATTTCTTTTTCACCCAAAGGCAAGATGAGTAGTAACCCACATACCATCAGCACTCTCACTTCTCACCAGCCTCAAACTGATTGATTTCATTTGACCTTGAGCTACTCAATTAATGTTGGATCGTGCACATGGTGGAGGAACAAAACTCTTGCAATTAATGAGTATGTCCTGCCATTCTTAGTAATGAAAACAAATCCCATCAGTCATCAGGAGGTACAAAGCATACTATTTGCAGGAATGTTGACTCCACTCCAAAACCAGAAGCACCCAAATCACTTCAAGCCTAACCAGGCCTTCAGTGTGCCTGGAACTGTAGATCTGTCACCCTTCTGAAAATCTTATGCTAAGGAAATTGTCCAGTGTAATGGCTATAGTGGTCTTAGGTTGACAGTTGGACTCGATGATCATAGAGATCTTTTCCAACCATTTCTCTGATTCTATAATACGAAATTAGCATCTAGTGGCTATTCTCTCAAGAAAAACTATCCTTTAGTGATCCAACCCTTTCAAGTCAGTATCCAGCTCCTCTGGACTACTGAAATAAACCTCATAGAGGTGAATTGGCAGGTAGTCTGACTGAAGCATCTGATCAGCCTAAAGTAAAATAGTTGCTTTTCAAATATGCTGCATTGTTTGCATGCTAGCTCTGAAAATGCATGGAGGAGGCATAAAGAGATGAAAACTTGGCCCTGAGAAGTTCTGAGACTCTTCCCAGGAGACTTGTCACTCAGTAGGATCTTGCCTCTATGAGATGACAGCTCTGCTGAAGAAAGGCTTATGAGAGAAACTACAGATAATATAAATCCTTAGTCCTGAATTTGTAAATGCAATGGAAACCTTTCCCAGCACTTGAGTGTCCCATTTAGAGACTTAAATAATGTAGGAAGGCCTTGCAGAGCAACAGGTACTAGAAATACACAGTTTCTGCAGCATGTCCAGTAGGACAGACAAGTGTACGAAGATGACAGTGCTAGATTCAAATCCATCAAGGGCTTATTCTGACCATGTCAAGTCAGAGTTCTTGCTTCTGTTAACCTTCTTAAAAGGTCTCAGCTAACTTCTTTTGAAACTACTCAGTGATCCAGTTAATTTCTGCAGGAGCAAAGGACATCCCCGATTTTAACAGATAACTGAGATGGGATATTTGGAGGAAATTTTAGATAATGCACATTCTCCTAAACTAGCTCAGACAAAACAAAAAGGCAGGTTATTATTTCTTTAGCATGGAACAGAGAAATTTGATCCTCAAGGGAGCTGCCAACAGAGAGACAACCTGTCTGAAAAATAAAAATTATTTACTCTCTTAGACCTATTGTTTTGATGCATGAAGTGGGATCTTTGTTTTGTTTGTCTAAGAAAATATGCAAATGAGAAACAATATGTGCTAGGTAATAGTATATATCCATGTAATTATTCCCAGTGCTGATAACTAATCAACTAGATTAGTGCCTGTAGGAAACAGAGGAAATGTTATGCACTAAATGTTTCTGTTTCTGATCCCACTCCATTGTAGATCAGGAGTAACTAAGAAGAAAAGAATAGAGTTACAGAAATGCAAAATTTTGGGAAATGAAAGATTTGTTTTCCTGTATATGACTGCCAGTATCTGGCCAAATATTAGATTTGTTTTGCTGATTAGATAATTTTGGTTTAAAATTATGGTTTTAGTGAGAAAACCCCACAAATTTCAATATTAATAGATTTTTTTTTTCATATATTTGACAATGGTGCTGGCGTCTTTTTGCATTTTACCCTCTGCAGTAATGCTTGATCTCTAGGCGTTATGAGAGAGTTCAAGTGCAGGAGAAGCCAAGTTGACTGATGACTGATGTAAAAAAATAAATTGGACTCATAACATACTCTAAATTGCTATTCATGTTGCAATTGGTAACTCAGCTAAAGGGTTCCTGGCTTTATTTTAAACTACTAAGTCAAATATATTCTAAACTTAATTCTAGCACAGTCACGTTAGGACCATTGCTCATGATTTATAAATGCCAGTTTCCTCAGGAAGTTTTCATTAAAAGCTTTTAAAATAAGAAAAGGCTAACTCAAGATATGCAGCATTCCGCATGTTATACATGATCACAGTTTCCACCACGAGAATTAAGTCCACTTCACTGATTTCTTTTCTTTCCAGCCAGTGAACTGAATTTTTTCTGCACAACCATGTATAGCCAAGGAAAACTCTTAGGTTTCCCCTGGGAGAAGGAATGTAACATAGAATCATAGAATCAGTTAGGGTTGGAAGGGACCACAAGGACCATCTAGTTCCAATCCCTCTGCCTTGGGCAGGGACACCCTACCCTAGATCAGGCTGCCCAGAGCCTCATCCATCCTGGCCTTAAACACCTCCAGGGATGGGGCCTCAACCACCTCCCTGGGCAACCCATTCCAGGCTCTCACCACTCTCGTGCTGAACAACTTGCTCCTCACATCCAATCTGAATCTCCCCACCTCCAGCTTTGCTCCATTCCCCCTCGTCCTGTCACTACCTGATAGCCTAAAAAGTCCCTCCCCAGCTTTTTTGTAGTCCCCCTTCAGATACTGGAAGGCCACAATAAGGTCACCTTGGAGCCTTCTCTTCTCCAGACTGAACAGTCCCAACTCTGTCAGTCTGTCCTCATAGCAAAGATAAGCATACCAAGAAGGTCTTCCAAGCACTCTGTTAACTGCATTTTAATCCCTCAATGTACACATTTGTCCACAGCTATTTTTCTCAAAAAGCAAAGAGCAGAAAGAAACTTCTTCAGGAAGCCAGTACACTACAGCCTCATACAAACTGCTGCCTTAAAACAGAAATGTACCTGAGCAGTGTGGAGTGGACTTAATTTTGTATCTCTAGCAGAGTTTTCTTAAAAACATTCCCTTCATATCAAGTGTGCTGTATTGTGTCTGTTTGAGAGGGTAGGGAAGGAATAAAGAAGTATTAGTGAGATAGTCTCTTTGTATTGGATGGTGCTTCTCAGCTGTTTCTTGCCTTCAGTTGCAGCTCCAAGTCTTGGTCCTCTTACAAAGTCATCTCTCTTCTCTTGATTGGGTTGGTCGACATCAGCTCCCTGGAAATCCTCATCCTAAACTAAATGAATAAGAGTAAGGCTGTGCAATTTTGACGAGTGACTCCAAACTCATCAATGGCAATGGAATTCATGAGAGAGAAATACAGTGAAAAGCTGCTTCCAAGTGACAAATATTGTTCTTAATTTCTATCAGTGCAAGCTGTATTGACACTTTTGGGATTGCATGCATGTCACTGGAGATCAGTGTAGGCCCTTTGATTGGTTTACCTAAGGTTGCTTTGAAAAAAAAGCATTCTAACAATACCCCTTTGCTGCAGCCATATCAGTGTACAAACAAATGAGCTGCCAGTATTCCATCATGTATGAGAGCTTCTAAACAGTTTATTTCTTCAGACATTCTTATTTCCACTTCTCCTAGACAAATTATTAGCACTTGAGCCTTCTTCATGCTGCAAAATGTCATACATATCCATGCAGCCACACTCCAAGCATCCCTCCTGAATGCTCCATGTCACATTTGCCTTAGATATTACAGTAGTTCCTCTGCTTTCATAAGGTCCCTACCAGGACTTCTCCTGCTGGAAAAACTGGTACTAGTGTGCCAAAGCTTTCCTTTTAAGTATTTCCCAGGCAGAACTGCAGAGTTCTGCAGTGTGCACACTTCCTACAGTGAACTTGGTTAGTTTTTGCCAAATTCATAGTACTATGACACTTGAGAGTGTAGAGCTTCATTAGATACTTATTCTTGTGCTCAACTGTCCAATTTTGCAGCATTTCTTTCCTATAAAATGGGCAGGTATCTTTCTGAGATTGATGTAGTCAGTTAGGCACCTTTTCTATTTCATTTTGCTGCTGTTCATTTTGCCACCTGAATATTGCCATGCTCTTTGTTGAACCTTGTAAAATCCTCTAAAAGTTCAAGCAACACACTGGAGATACAGTGTTTGACTAGGGAGGGCCATCCCTTTTAGGAAGCAGGATTATATTCACCCAGATGCCCTTTCTTCCTCTTGCTTTTCCCATGAAGTCCTCTACTTTTATTTGTCATGTAATCTGTTGGTACCTGTGGGGTCTTTTAATAAAACCAAATTCTATAGCCCCTGTGTGTGTATGCAAATGTATGTGTGACCCTGTGTGTGTATGCAAATGTAGGTGTGAGTATGCATGTGTATGTGTGTGTGCATAGGCAGATATCTAGCTAGTTTCTTCAGGTTTTGCAGATAGGTTGCTAATTGAATGTGTGGACATGCATGGTTCAGGAGAGGGTTTAGATGAAATATCAGTTACAACATTAATCATGGAGTGTTGGCATTAATCTATATGAATCTAGTGAAAAATAAGTTCACTACTTAAACAGTATATATGCACACACATACCCAGCAGTATGCATATGTAAAACACATTTTGTCAGCCACATGCTCTCAACTGGATGTTTGCCCAAGTAAGTTGTTTGCCCTCATTCAAAACGTGACACCCAGATTTGGTCCAGTGTGGTTTACTTGAGTACTCATTTTGAAGGGAAGGCTGAAGTGTGCCTCTCAGAGTCCTGTGTGGTCTTTCAGACACAAAATAAATTTTGGAAGTCCAATTCAGCAGGTTTCAGTAGCAGACATGGGTATCCATGCTGAGATGAGAGTTCTGGAATGGTACGGCTGAGTTCAGTCACGCGTTTCCATTGAATCTCAGCACGTTCACCTGGTAAAAGGAATAAAATTCAAACAAAAGAATCTAACTTATCCGTTTACTCCCTTTAAAAAGAACACTAAAATAATTATTAAGGCTTTAAATAGTGTTAACAATGCAGTCTATTGATAGGCTCTGAAATACTCCAGGTGTGGAGTCTCCAGTATCCAAACTGCTATTTCAAACAGCTCTTTCCCCACCTCACATACTTTGAAACATGTTGACTATGAGTATCATTGCAATAATCTGAGTAATGCATTCCAAATGTGCAGTCACTAACAATTAACAATCAACTTTCTCTGCCTTGATCTTGGCCAAGTTCTTTGAAGAAATATGGTTAATGTGTCCAGAAGATCAAGAAATTGTCAAAAGGAGAAGAAATTGGTCAGTGAGAGTATTCAGTATGTAATCCATGAGAACTGCAGGATTCATTTTGCACCCGTTTAGTTAGTGGGATGACTAAGCATGTTTAGCTACAGCTGCCTATTTTGGTACCATGTTGGCCCTGAAAGTACCATTTTATTCTTTTAACTCTTTTGCCCAATTGGGAGATTCTCCTGGTCCCAGAAAGGATAATTTGAGATGTGAGAGGTTATTTTTTCCTTTCATTTTCACTCAAGTGAAGTTGAGTAAATATTATTCCTCTTACTGGATTGGTGGCATTTCCCTTCTCCTTTTGAATAAGTCGATAAATGCAACAACTTTGGCTGGTTGATTTTGGAGGTGAGGATTTTATTTTGGTTTGGGGTTTTTCTTTGGTTTAATGTACATTGTCTCTCTATAGTCAAAATGTCTGTGACTGTAACAGTATGTATTTCTTTTTACTGGAGAAAATAGACTTTTTGGGTTTTGTTAACAGTACTAGTGACTTTGTGAAAAATGACAAGTTGCTATTTAGATCTGCTTAGTTAAGTACAGTACACTACAATACAGTATTTCTGAAAGCTAGAACATACAGTACACAATATATATAGCAATTCTATATCAATATATATACATAGTATAATCATTCAACTTTTGCATCTGCCTGTGATCATAGAAAAATAATTTTTCACATATATCATTCACAACCCAATCAACTGCTGCAGCTATTTGAAGCATTTAACAATCATTATTACAGCTCTAGTATGTTTTTTTCATATTATTGGCATCTTTATCGTCTTTACAAGTTTTTGGATTTTTTTTTTTTTCAGGCTTTTGAAAATCCCTATGTAGCAAGATGTAGGAAGTAATTTTTTTTAAAGAAAAAGTAAAACAGTATTAGGCTCTACAAAAAGTTAGAGATTGTTCCCTGCTACCCTTTCATATGAGAAGAACAATTAATCATGACAATTAAGGTTATCTATTAGCTCTCTTCTAAGACGGCCTGTTATTTAAGTCGCAGAAGTGTATGTCAGACTTTCTTCTTCCATTCCTACCCTTGGAGAAAGATGCCGCAGGTGGTCTTTCACGCTTTCCAAGTTCTGTTTCTTTAAAGTTTTAAGATTTCCTAAAACTATCCTCTGCTCTAACATGGGGTAGAAGAAATAGCATCCTCTATACAGTTACACTAAATGTGGGCAGTGGATTTTGCCAAGAGTTGGATTTAAAATGCCTCCATCCACCAGTTAATATTTTCAAATCGCATCTTTACTTATCCACTTGATCCCCACTTTTTTTCAAGTGAAAGCAGCCTCTGAAAGGTTGAGTATCAGTTCAGCAGTTATCCAGGGTAGTGGTGCCTTTATTAGCTTCACACCACATTGCTGTTGCTTCTGTATTTTGCATCAGTCCCACCAGATTTTGTCACTGCAGAGCTGCTGAAGAAAGTGTCACTAGGGATATGTCAACATTGAGATCCAAACAGCCCAGGCTTATGGCTTGGGGTGTTAATTCTGTATTCTCATCTTGCAACAGATGGCCCAGGCAGCAAGTCTAGATCAAATCTTGGTAAGAGTGCAAACTTACAAGAACATGGGAATTTATTTGCTTTTCTAATTCAGGTGCATCTCAGCTGACCTTCATTCCTTTGGTCAGTAACATATCGTTCCCAAATAAAAACATGCAAAATCAAGTGGATGAGGATTGTGGAGGAGGTAGTTATTGTATTTAATTTTTCCTAACTGTGAAGGCTGAAAGAAATGAGAGGTGGCCATGTCAACTACAAACTGTGCTTTCACTGAGAATGAGGAAATCTCTGTCACTGCAAATCAATAAACTTGAAAGTGATTTTGGAGTGGGAAGAGATAACCTATGCCACATCTTGGGATAAGAAAATGAGAACTTCAAGAATGGGAATCGTCAAGTGCTGGCATGCCTTACAGACTCTGTTATCTGCTGTTTGCACTTACGTGAAGGCCACTACCACACCTCTTTTCTTTATACTTCCAACTTAAAAGTTACGGTCTTCAAGCAGTGATTTCTAAGTCTGGCTTTTCTTTATTCTGTATATATCCATTTGTAAGGGAAGGAAGAGACTGTCCTCTTGCTATAAATTATGCAGGTAATAAAACTAGATTCCCCTGTTACATAAAGGATGGGCTTTGTCCCATCCAGCCAAATAGGTGCCATTTCCCAAATTAATTCCAGTTAGCTGCTGCAACAAAGTGCTGATTCAGTGGTCCACAATTTCTGACCATGGTCTTTGCCTTTTCCTTTAACTGAACGCTGAATCATATGTATTTTCATATTTTCATAGAGAGTGTTCTCACTTCACTGAGAATGCCTGATCATTTAAATGGCTGCATACCCATTCCATGCTTCCCCTGCTAATCCTTTGTAAGGTTCAGTAATTAATTTAGGATAATTACAAGTTTAATGTGTTTCTTGATTTAACTTCCTTGTTGCCTTTTTTTTTTTTTTTTTTCCTAATGCTTTTTTAAACACCTCAGTTCATTTTGCATCTTATACAGTTTACAGTTTATATTTTTAGGCTAAGAAGTGGTTTTACAAACAGGATGGTACCAAACAGGTAGATTATCCACACTAGAGATTGTACTTTTAGAACGCAGTGTGTACCGATACAATTGCCTAAGGGAAAGTGAAACTAACAAAATAATCAGCTGGTGAACACTATTTTAACATATCTTTTACATAAAAGACAGTCATTTGTCAATCCAGAAATCTTGCTCTTTTTGTTTGTTCGTTTGTTTGTTTGTTTGAACATGTATCCTTTCTGTTTCATTCTCTGAAGAAATACTAATCCTGAGAATTGTGATGGTCTAAGAAACCTGTTCCGTCTGTGCATACTTTCTGATTTTTCTAAGGGGAAAGAAAACAGAAGGTGATACTGGCTTTACAATTTTATAGACTCTTGCATTGGAAACTTTCCTTGAGTGATATAAACATCAAGGGATGTCAGGCTGTCCAAATATTAGCTTTATTCAAGTGTATGGTTTTTCATTCTTACTTTTGTTTCCCGTCTCCTCGTTGACCAAGTAGACCTCCAAGACTAATGCAAGCCGCAGTCTCACATTTCTGTGGTCGACAGCATTTATATTCAGCTCCTTTTTTGCACTTCTTTTCTGTTTTATACAGCTTTTGAGGAACACAACAGTTGAAGTAGGTAACACTGTCACCACGAGAGGGAGAACCTTGTACTAAGAGAATGTTGCTTTATGCTACTGTACAGGGACAGAAAGGGATTCTAAAGCTCTTCGCTGCAAGGTTGAATTAGAGGAGAGTCCCCTGCCTTGGGGGTGCTTACGCCAAAGACTGGGGGGGCCTCCCAGGAGAGAAGAATGCTTAAACTCCATACAAGGGACTTGCTCTTGACCCATGTCGCTTAGAGGAAAAGATTAATCACCAGTATCTACTGCTGCTGCTGCTGCTCTTTTTTAAAATGTATGAATATAATTTTAGAAAGTTATTGTTCCTATTTATTGGTGGAAGAGGTGTCATCCTTTCAGTTACTGGAGTCAGAACTACTTATTCACAAGTATCTTCAACAAGTTTAGTTGTCTTTTGGGGTACCTTGTTTTCCTTGTCTTAACACCAGAATGTAGCTTGGACTGCTGTGAAAATCCTAGGGATCCTTCAAATCAGGATTTTATCCCCAGTTTCATATCTGCTGAACATTCAGTCCTTTAGATGCTTGCTCCAAAGTTCAGAGAAATTCTTACATTGAAATGAAGCAGAAAATTTGTGGGTTTCCATAAACTGCACCCCTAATGAGCTTTTGTTGTCAAACATAAATAAAATAGGCTGCTCAGCTCAGACAGGATGTGCTGCATCACCTTTCTTGTCAGCATCAGTGAGCTCCGTGCTTTATTCTGAAAATTGGTTGGACCAATACTCTATGGGCCAAATTCTGCAGGCAGGACCCACGTGTACTTTTGTTGACTTCAGTGCATTTTTTTCTGACAGTGGAAACACAGTCCTAAAGAAAGCTACAGTCATAAAAATAACTTTCACATGCAACCTTTAAGATGTCACAGGGCTGTTGCCCATAATTCAGCATGCTTCTGCCCAAAGCTTCTATGCTTCATAAAACTGTCTGAAGTTTTGATTTCACTCCACCAGACTGATTTTTGCCTGTGTTAAAGGGGTCTGTGATTAAACACTTTCTCCTTCTTCCTGGGGGGCTTCATTCCAAAGAATTATACAGAGCAGGACAGCTGCTTCCCTTTGAACAAGACACAGCACTTCTTTGTCCAGAGAGTCATAAATAGGCTTGAGTCTTTAGTTCCACAAGTTTATAGCCTCTTTGGTTTTGGTTGGCAACGGCATGTTTATCTTAAATAATTACATAACAAGCCACAACAGCTAATGTAGATACATGATGCACAGCAATCACTTTTCCCAATTGACATCCTTGCAGTGCCACTTTGCTGTGGCCATAAAAATGTAAAAGCAGTGGGGTGTTCAGATATTTGGAGTTACGTGACTCTAGATTTCTGACCGCTCTACCCAGAAGTGCTCTGGTCATACCTTGTCTGTCATGGGATCACAGATTCATGTGGGCAAAATAAAGTTTGTTTCTTTGTACTATGAGATTATATCACCTTAAATTCAGACTATACATCAAGCCTTTCTTTGGACTTTTTTTTTTTTTTTTTAACTGCCACTGCATTGGAGGTACAGAGGAGTGGAGGGGTGCCCCTGTAGTGCAGTGTGAACTTAGCATTTTGGCAAACGGGTAAGACACTCTCCAAACACACACCTCAACAGCAGGAAAATTCATTGCTGATGATTATACTGGCTAAATCTTTATAAGCTCCAGAAGAACTAGCAAGCATTGATTTTATATCTCATGTATGCTCTGGCATGGGACACACCACTGTGGCTCTGTCCTGAGAGAATCATAAAATCATAAAACGTTAGGGTTTGGAAGGGATCTCTGGAGATCATCGAGTGACCCCCACACCAAAGAAGGATCACATAGGGCAGGCCACATAGGAACACAACCAGAAAGGTTTTGAAAGTCTTCAGAGAAGGAGACTCCACAACCTCTCTGGGCAGCCTGCTCCATTGCTCCAGCACTCTCACAGTAAAGAAGTTTCTCTTCATGTTGAGATGGAACTTCCTAGGTTCCACCTTATACCCATTGTTCCTTGTCCTATTATTTGGCACCACTGAAAAGAGACTGACACCTTCATCTTGACACCCACCCCTCAAATATTTATAGACACTAATAAGGAGCTCTCTCAGCATTCTCAAGACTAAACAGTTCCAGTTCTTTCTTCATAGGAGAGACTGGATGTAGGTGGTGGCCTCTTGCCATGGCTAGTGGTTCGTTTGTGTGCTCTTTATTTCTCTTGATACAAAAGGTTGTAACTAGATGGTCCCTTACAACCCAAACCATTCTGTGATGAACAGCGAAAGTCCTTATAGCCTGCCATTTTTCTGTTTTGGAGGTGGATATTCAGAATCCCTGCAACCTTATTTAGACTTTTTTAAACTTTTTTTTTTTTTTTCTTGTTTCTATGCACGTTAAACACTGTTAATCTCTTCTGCACTGAGATGAAGTAGAGTGTACCTGGAGGCCAAGGCACAAGTCTGTCTTTGCAAGAGAAAGAAAAAGGAGGGAGCTGCTTCTTGGTTATCATTTGAGTTATTTGTTGGCATTTGCTGTCATCATCAACAAGGGACTGGGAGTGGGAGAAGAGGCAGAAGGAAGCATGTGCCTCAGCCTAAGTGATGCAACGTGCCATATCCCTCTATATACTGAGCAATTACACTGAAATTAGTATAGCAGCAACAGTACTGCCCCAGTGTGTTCCTTTTCCCATACATTTCCCCTTGTTGCTTCTCCTTCTCTGTTGCGGCCTCTTGACACTGTTTTAGTGGTTCCCCACACTCTTTCTTGTAGTTGTGAGGGTTAGATGGAGGCCTTTGTGGCTGTCCAAACTAAATCCCCAAACCAGTGAGTACCCCAGAGTCTTTGTTGTGTTTTTCCAGGTGGTATCTTAATGAGTGGCAAGGCCTGACAGATGTTTTATTTTGTTAAAAATGAAGAGGCAGATAGGCTAGGGGAGGTATGGACTGACTGGGATACAGTAACCTGCTTGCCTTTGTTATTAGTGAGCTTTATTTTTTCTTACGTGTTTTCATTTTGAGGTACTTAAAAATTTATATGCCTGTCATTAAAATTCCTGCTTTTCTCACCATAGCCCTAGAAAGGCCATGAAAAGAAAACTTTTTTATATGTACTGGTGTATTTGAAGGATGGGAGAAGGAGTTGTCCGTGCGTGTCTGCGTGAGGGAGAAAATTAAAGTCGATGTTCATCTGTCCCATTTGTTTTATGGTGGCCACAGAGGGCTGCCACGTTGAAGAGTTGATTGCACTACAGAACTTTAGCTTGGGCACTGTTAAAATAAGGACTGTATATTGGGAACCAGGAAGCTTTTTAGATTTTTTTATCTACACTTACACATGCTCCTTGCAAGGTGTGCCCTTGCAAAGTTCGCATCTGACAACTTTGTGTAAAACCACTACTGACCTTTGTGCTGTATCCATTTAGTTCTCTCTTTTTTCTGCAGCCCCCAAACAATGGCTTCTCTCCTTTCCGATTTCTGACCTTTGACTTTCTATGTTTTCAATAAATGTCCCATCTGCTAATGAGATCTCTGCATGGAGTGGGAGGAGAGAAAATGAGGCATATGAAAGTGGGGCTGGGAGACTGCAAGTCCCCCTTCGTTTTGGGGCATTCATATATTTTAACTGAGAGATGATTTCTTGGGGGCTGGGTGGGGTGGGAAGGGAGTTTGTGCTTTTTTGGTCTGGATAAGGCTTTTTATTTTTGCACTAAGTATGACTGCACTGCACTGCATTGCACTACTGAAATGTATTTACATGTGATGGGATTGGAAGGGGCCAATTAAGCAGGAAGGTAGAAGAGAAATGGATAGGCACAGAAAAGAGGATGTATCATAAACCTGACCAGGTTGAAAGAGATCTGGGGTTACCTTTACTTTAAGCAACTAGTCAGACACTGAGATAGCTGTATTGGGTAGCTTCTTTTAAAAGGAAATAAATAAATAAATTTAAAAACAACCAGCACTATAATAGAAACTGAAGAGGCATCACAGGTTTCAAGGTGCTGCATATCTTTCCCTCCCTTTTCCTAGAGACTGTTCTTTGGGGCTGTGAGAGAGTAAAGAGAATTGCTTAGCACAAAAAAACAACATAAGGGTTCAATGTCAACCATTTCCTAGTTCAGATGTCAAAACCTGCAACATCAGATAGGATCTTTTCAGAGAGGTTTGACTGTGATTAGCATTCCTTCAGTATAATCATGATCTCTCAGCTCAAGAAGTGAAGCCACTAAGGAGGCTTACCAAAGGGGAAAGTTATGGGGAAAAGGAAAAGGGAAAGAAAAAAAAAAAAAAAAAGGAAAAGAAAAAAAAAAGAAGCACTTCTTTCTGAGGCTGTTATGGGAACAGTGCAATAAACAGTCATCCTGAACATTCAGTTAAAGATATTCCAGTCAAGCCTTTGGGACAGAGGGAACAGGAGAGACATTTGGACAAGAAAGGATGATGTGGAATTCAGCACAATAAGGAATATTCCTGCATAGGCAAAGATGCTGTCTAGCATTTTAAGATCTTCAGTCTCATCTTTCTCCTTCAACAGGAGGAGCATTATGAAAGCAAACAGAATCCTAAGCTGTAAAGTATTTCTACAGTCAAGATGCATGTTTGCCTATGCCTTCGTCATTAACATTGTGACATATATAATGTAAGAATAAAGAAAACAGTAGTAACATGCAGCAAGATCCATCTCTGCTGTAGCACTTTGTAGTCTATAAACCCTCAAAACTTTGTGTTGAACCTCTTCAGTAAAACTATAATTATAACTTCAGCCAGAAGGTAAAACAGGATCATGAAAAAAATCTCTGTATAGCAACTGGGAGAAGAATGTAAAACATGAGTGCATCTGCTTTGGTCCTGTAGTGAAGGGAGCACCTGTGTAATGTACAGAGGATCCTGGACACCAAGAGGAGATAGTCATTCAATTGCTAAGGGAAGTCTGGAGGAACTGGGTGGTCAGAAATCTGTTAATACCATGAATTTCTCCTTAGACTAGGGAATGAGTAGTACAGGCTTCATGCAGAGCTGCACGATGCAAAGCAGATTCTTGCTGATGAGTCTGTTGGGCTGCGTCATCTGAGAAAGTATCAACTAGAGGAAGAACAATATGCAAGAGGCAAGTCCAGTGTGGAAAGGAACAAGTCTGTCCATAACTAGGATAGACTTTGGAGTTACAAGAATGTTTTTCTCATATGCTCTGAGATTTCTGCTCTTAGATTTCATCCATCCTGGCTTGGAAGTATTGGAAGAGAACTGGAGATATCCCCTGATGCAGTGCTTGATGAACTACTGAATGACTCTTTCCTTGAAAGCAGGCTGGGCAGTGGAACATGCAATCTTTTTCTGAGCCATCTGCAGGGATCCTATAAGATGAAGACCACTGGAAGGACATCTTCCAGTAATGAGGCAGTGGATGCCTAGCGAAAGCACAGTTCATTTGAGAGCGAGCCTACCACAGTGGCAGGAAAGCACCTTTAACTTATAAAGTGGCATTTGCTTCTGTAAGAGTAGTGACAGCTACAGAGTCATGATATGGGAGGAAATGAAGTTTGTCTGCTGAAGTTCGTTCAGATTATGAGCCAATACTCCCCTTTTTTGTTTAGATGAGTTTTTGTTGATTTATTTTCTTTTTTGTTTGTTTGTTTAAGGCAGCTGCATATTTTGCTACTGTCAGAGTGGATTTGCATTGTCAAAGAGGGGTAGTGAGCTGCTCCAGAAAAAAAAAAAAAAGTGAAGCTGAGGGTTTACTGAGCCTGCTGTGTCCAGAGTGCCTTTCCTGCTGTGGTAAAATAAGGAACTTCTGTAGTTTGAGCTGTTCTGGCTGACTGCTGCATATTCCTCTCTTGTGGTGTGACCTGATGGCAGCCATGTTTGGACAAGGAGAGGAGCACTGCATGCTTGCAATGCTGTGATGTCATTTGCACTAGTTTTTGGAAAGTACTGCAACCTGAAGAAGTGGGCTTTGATCCATGCTCCAGACCTGGATTTGAATTCAGCCTTGTATAAACCTGATTCCAGCTGACTCAGTTTCAACAAAACCAGTCTAGTCCATGTAAACAGGAACCAGATAATTTTTTTTAAAAGACAAATTCCAGCCTTTGTTCCCAAATCTGTGACGGTGCTTGACCAGCTCAGTTCTTGGGTGTCTGTGTGATTGTATAGTTTGAATGGCTTTTAACTAAGCCCTTCCTTTTTACATGGTCAGTTTGAAACTAGTTTAACTGGAACAGCATTTAAATACTGAACAAACTGTTTTTTGTTGGTGGTGGTTTTTTTTTTTTTAGCATGGTACTAAAGCCCCATGTAGTGCTTGACTGAGAAACCAAGGATAACTTGAGGTTTATTTAAAGAAGCCAAAACATATGTTGCTGACTAGAGATGCCGCATAACTTAATGCCCTATTATTTTTTTTTTTTTCTCCAGATGGAGAAACACTAACTTCCATAGTTCTCCTCCATCTGTCATCCTGCTTCATTGTTGCACCTTTTTTTTCTCTTGAATGAAAATTGCTTTGGCTAGTGGGCCAGATCCAAAACAGAACTTACCTGTACTATTTGATCGTCTTGTTTCTGCACGCTCCTTTTCTCAACATTGACAAGCACTACTGAGGATCAGCTTGAGTTTTTGCTGGGACTGTGTGATATAGTTATAGTTCAGCAAGTTGCTAGTGGTATTTTCAACATTATGGTAATTTTAGAGCTTCCCTTGAGGAAAATGTTGCGTTTCAGAAGTTCCACAGAAAAAAAACCAGAAAATGCCAGGAGTCACGATGGAGCTTGAGTCACAGTGCTATAGCCAGCGTTGTAGGGAATGCGTTTCTGGTGGCTGATGGTGCTGACATTTGCAAAGGCAATTTCAAAGCAATAGAAAGTGTATGCTTTCTCAACCCTGATGAACTAAGACAATTTATACTAACAGAATGATCCTAGAGTAACCTGTCAGTATTCATTACTTTCTTCCCTAATGGAGTGGGCTAAAGAATCTGTCACATCACCCTAGATAGTCTGAATTTGCTCCAAGCCTGCTCCCAAGTGATCTACCATCCAGATGCCCCTCCTCGTTGATCCTAGTATCACTCTGGCTGGTGATTTGTCACATTAGCCAAGGTGACCATGAGATAGCCTTGGCTCCAGCTAGGAGTGTTTCACCTTTTCTTTTCCTTTTGTTTTTCCATCCAACCAGTAGTGCAATTAGTGATGATAGATGGCAGGTCAGCTGTTGCTCCAAATGAGAAGAATGGCAGAGCTTCATGGCAACTGGGCTACTGTTGTCCTCAGTGATACCAGTAAAGATAAAAGATCAGGATGTGGTTGCTGGTGTCATTGTAAACCTACAGCTTCTGCTGCTTGCCCCTTCAAACTTGTTTTGATCAACTATGCTGTTGCCCTTGAGTATGCTTTGTGTGTGAAAAACAAAATGCGGTCGTTCTGTTGTCTGTCTTCTTCTGCATCACAGATGTGGCACCAACTTACTCTCACAACAAACTTGAGTTTTGTTTTGCGGTTGTTATTAACATGTAATTCTACTGTAGACCAAAAAAAAAAAAAAAAGTAAGAAAAGGAAAAGAGATCAGTCTCAAGACAAAAAAGATCAGTGAGTGAAAGGTGAAAAATTTAGGAGGCAAAGATGTGAGAGAAGCAGTGGGTAACTGTGTTAAGTTAGAGATCTCAGAATAGCCTTACCTATTTCTTAACCAATGCTTACCAATCATCCAGTAGTGGGGTTAGATAGCTTTCTTGGCTCGTTCATACATGTATCCTAATATATATATATAAATATATTTTATTTTTGTTTCTTTGGTATTGCTGTTGCACATCATGTTGTCTTTTATAATGCCTAATTTTTATTGTATTGTACTTTACCAGTCTGTTTTGGTTTTGATTTCCTTTTGAAGGATGGGAAAAGTAACATTTCCTTTTTTGTTTTAAATTTTCAAGTGAAAAAAAAAAATGCACTGGAAGTAAACGCAAACACATTTTGCCATTTGAAAAAAAAAAAGGAAAAAACATAGCCACATGGTGGAAAAGGCTAAGAAAAAGCTCCTTTCTTCCTTATTATGGAAATGTCTTCTAAAGATACTGTAGAAAGAAAACAAAATCTCAAACAAAAGAAGAGAGAAACCGCTTTGATCCTAGCCCTGTGATCTGGATTGTTTTAGCACAGTGTTTTGCAGAGTTAGGCTCCTCAATGGCCAATAGTCATAAAATCCAGAACCGCATGGGGCAAATTCATCCCTGGTGCAAGCAGGAGTAACCGCAAGGAAGTCGAAAGAGGTGCACAAAGGATGGATTTAGCTGCATGTGTGCAAGATAGAGCTGCCTTTCCTGTAGCACCTAAGTCCCCACTACTAGATTTTATTGCTGTTGAAATGGTTGGTCTTTTGGCTGTGTTAATTGCATAAACCCCTTTGAACCCTGTTCAAGGTAGGAAAAACACTTTCCCACTGCATAAATCAGTTCTGAATGCACCTTGGTGTGACACTTTCTGCCTACCAGCTTTCAGCTGTTACCCACTCCCAGCCATGAACTGATCCGATCTAACTCTGGTCCAAGAGCCTGCCTTTGCCAGAAAAATGAACTTGGCTATTAAGCATAGTAAAACTTTTGTGTATTTAACTATTACGATCCAGAAACGGCCCTTGCACTTTTAAGGCATATGGAAACATCTTCCCTGTCTTTTGAAATGGCAGCAGTTCCTTTGCAAGTCAGACCAGCACCTGGGCATACAAGTGCACACACCCACACCTGGTCCCTGGGTGTATCACCCCACATTCTTCCTGGACCTTTCTGTCTCCTGACTCCACCGTGCCTGGTCATTCAAGTACAGTGGGGCAGAGACGTGTGTTGAGGTAAAGGCAAAGAGCACTCATTTCAAAAGGCAGATGGTTTTCCTGGCATATGCTGGCATCTTTGAATCCCCATATCAGCTGATGGGTTTTTCTAGCCTGATGGCTTTCAATCAGTTGTTGAAACATTGGCTTTCTGGTTTGTTTTCTAAGGAGGGAATGTGGGGTGGGGAGAATAATAGAGTGTTGTTTGTAACTTCACAGTCCTGATAGTTGTTTTTTATCTTCCATACTTTATGCAAAACCAGACATTATAAGTCGATAAAGAATTGTGCCCTAGGTTGAAAGTTTAAGTGTTCAGGAAAGGAAAAAAAAAAAAAAGTGGTTGACATTTTTCTACATTTTTGTGAAGTCTCTTTTGGAAAGGAAGGGTACATATTTTTGTTGTGTAGTATTTTCTATTTTTGAATGCATTTTCTTGGTACAAGACTGTTTTGTGGAATTTTTTATTTTTATTTTTTTTTTTTTCATTTTGGTGAACACATTATTAAAAAAAAAAAAAAAAAAAGGAAAAAAAAAAAAAAAAAAAAAAAAAAAAAAAAAAAAAAAAAGTTTGCCCTTAGAGATANTGAAAAGTTTGCCCTTAAGGATATGCTGCAGTTTTGAGGTTTAAAATAATTTTAAAAAAAACAAAAACAAACAAACACACAAACGCGGAAACATTCAAGGCGCGTGTTAAAAGTTGGGGGATTGTATTGTTGGGAGTTTTTTTGTAATTGTTACAAGAAGAAGTTTGTAGCCACTGCTGTTTATTTTGTTTCAGATGAGTAAGTAAAGGGATTGTTCTTGTGTTATCCTTTTTTTTTTCTTTTTTTTCTTAAAAAAAAAAAAAAAGTTATTTATGAAATGTCACAAACACTGGACTGTGAGTTTGTGTGGAAGCATTTTACCACCCTGTGTCTTCATAGAGCTGTTGGTGATCCTACTTCTCATTACTCTGCCTGGTGAATTCCTGAGTAGGTTTGGGGACAGTGGAAGGGGGAGGGAAGCTGGATGCATTTTTTGAGGCAGAGCCTGGCAACAATGCAAAGCAGTGTTTTGGAATCCCAAAGGACCATTGGCTTTACTTCTCCTCCCATCCACCACAGGAATGAGAAACACAGAGTCACCGGCATATAAAGAAAGCTCATGGTACCTGTACATGTGTGTTGGCAATGAACAAGGGGTTAAGTTACTGAGAGGTGAGATGCTCATAGTGACATCTCACTATGAGGTGAGATGCTCTGTAAATGACATCCCAGTTTCTCAGTCAACTGCTCCCTTTGTTTGCCCACCACCCAGACGGTGGCTTTTCTGACCAACTAACCAACCCAACAGAAATAATGTGAATGGTTTACATTTTCAGTTGCTAATCAGGCCTTCCTGGCACCCTAACAGTGGGAATGGCCAGTGGGAAGCACTACTCAGTTTGATCACTGATTCTGCTTTTGAGGAGAAGTAGAGGCTGATGGCGGCCAAAGAGGTGTGCCATGTTCTTGATTTTAGAAGAACCGGCTTGAAAAGACTGAAGCATTGCTCCAGGCACTCATGAAACCAGAGAAAATGGAAGGAGGAAAACACCAACAGCCATAACGAAAACTGGAGATATGTAACTGGGCTATATTTGAGACCAACCAGACTATTTTCCTTCCTGGACAATAATGCAGCCAAATCTCGAGACTGTCAAGCAGACAGAAAGCTGAATGTGGCCTTCATTTCTCCTGCCTTTCCTTTTTATTCTCCCTCTTCCTTTGCCCTGAGATCTCTTCTCAGTGAACACCCGCTCCACTGAGCACTTTTTTGCCCTCCACCTAAACTGCCCTTGCTTTCAAAATGTGGGTTCAGTCAGGACTGAGTAAAATCATGTGCCTTCTTTTTCCCCTTTTGTAATTATACCAACCTCCTCCCCTTCCCTAACTTGCATGTGAGAGACGCCGGAGGAGGCTCTTTGAAAGTGCGATTTGTCTACAGGTGTCCAGCAAAATAGTAAGGTGGTGGTGAGGGGAAGGGGAGAGATGCGATTGGCTCCTTTCCCTTTCCACATGTAGCAGGTCTTCCTAAGGAGACACCCTCTACCACCACCTCCTCAGATGCTCCTCTGTCCTACAAAGCAGTCATAGTGGGCATGGGGCGGCTCTTCTCTCCCATTGTTATCCTAGCTGAGCAAAGCACTCAATTTCAATTCGTGCCGTTTGCAGGCAGTTACACTGACAAGACAAATGCAGTTTGTGGCCTTATCAAGATGACTTTAAACCACTAAAAGAAAAAAAAAAGACAACTCATTTCCCACCCCAGGTTTGTCTCACTTGTAAAAACCCAGTGCATAGCAGTTTAGACTTCTTTAATCTCAGTCCATTTTGGTGATGGTGGCTAAACTGACCCGTTTAAATGCTAGACCACCTGGTTTCGTGCTTTCTCTGCTATAACCCCTCCTGTCCGCTTGCTTTTCTTTCTTTCTGCTGTGTTCTCCACTCTACACGGCAGCCCTAGCCTTTGGTGAAGGGTGAGAGGAGCCAGTAGCATCCTGGCTTAGGGAGGTTGATGGACCATTTTCAGGTTTTAGCAGGAGAAGGATACACCAGCTGACACAGCAAAGGCGTACTGTGATGGGCTGACTGCAGTATTTTTAGGGCAAAGAAACCCCACCAGTGTACTGAAAAACAGCTTGTTCCCAGATCAAGACCATGGAGAGAAAAGAGTGTGTTGGCATAACAGGAAGGCAGTTTGCAATCCACAGCTGCTTGTGGGCAGACAGGGACCCAGCTGCTGCCTGGCTTCTCTGCGGGCTTGCCCACTGCACAGTTAGTGTCCCTGATCCATGGAGGAGCCAGCTGTACTGTGGAGGCTTTCCTGATTTTAAAAATCAATGCAAGCCAGCCCCTGAGCAGTGTCCACCTGGCAGACATACACAAGGGTGGACACCCACCCGTGCTGTTCTTCTGCACAGCAGGAAACTCCACATAGGCTTTCCAGGAGCTTACCCTCTCAGAAATCCACCTGTAAAAGCTGTATCACTGAGGTGATGGGAATGAAAAATCCCTTGATCACGTTCATCAATGATCAAGGGAAAATGGAAACATTGCGGGCATGGGAACAGAAATACATTATTTAGGCTGTATTCTAGAGCCAGGGAGAAGCATCAGGGAAAAGGAATAGTTATTGCCCCTTCCTAATTAGCAGTCTGCATGTGTGCACATGTGTAGAAGAGAGAGAGGGTGTATTCCTATTCATCTTTGGTGCTGACGGACTTAAGACATCTGTCCAAGACCTACTTTTGACACGCTACTTTAGACAACATGAGAATAAACTCTTACCACATGCAATATTTCCACACATACCCTGAAAAAAAGGAGAGCGGGGAGAAGAGCAGTGTGGGCAGTTGGGATTGTTTGGGTTGGATTATTTTGCATCTTTTGTAAAACTGTAATTTCAGCAGTGCCTTATTCCTAATAGATGCTGGCACTTGGGAACACACACAACGAAAGACAGAACTAGGGAGAGTCAGACATGTACATCTGTAGGACAGAGGTTATTGATCGTCATAAAGGAAGCTGTACTGGGAATCACACAGCTATGTCAGAATTGAAAACAGTTCTAATATTCAACCTCTAAAGCAATTTCCCTCTCGCCACCTCCTGCCTTCCCTTCCTTGCCAATGGTGCTGCCCAAGAATAGCTGCCTACACCAAGGCCTGTCACTGCCCCGTTTGCTTTTGGCATTGTGAAGTCCAAGGAGTTTAGCATAGTCAAAGCTTTCCACTGCTGTCGTGTTTTCTGTGGGGTATGTGAATGCCAGTTATTTTGCTTTAAATGCACTTTAAAAAAAAAAATAAAATTAAAAAGTCAAAGCTCCAGACTGTTTCAAATAAGCAGGGGAAGATAGTGCATTATGTGTTTGAACCCAGTTCACTTTATCTCCAGTTAAAATGTTGTTCATGCAGTGTGTATGTATAGAACAATGTGTATGCATACAAACACACACGTCAACCTTAAATATCAGCAGACTAACCTTTCTCCTTAAGTTCATGAAACCAGATGTTACACAAACGCAGCAGCAGCAGCAGAGGAATTGCGGTTGGGCTCTTGAAACAGATCACAAAAACCAAAAACAACTACTCGGTTCAGTAATTGCAGAAGGAATTGGGTTGTAACCAGAATAAAAAGGAATGGTGCTATCTGAATGGATTTGGGGTGGGAGAGGGAAAGAAGAAGAAGAAAAGACAAAAATTCAGCCCAATAACAGTTTGACTTTTATGCTCATTCTCACATTGGGTTGGTTCGTTACTTTTTTGTTTGTTTGTTTTATATAAAAATATTATATATTTTAAAATGCATCTAAACTGATCTACCGTAACAACAACAACAGCAAAGAAGCAAACAAACAAAAATGAAAAAAATGCATCCTGCCCTGAGGAAGCTCTTGTTTATGGAGGATGTCAGAAGTCTCAAAACTCTTGGCCTTGCTCTCACGTACCACATACTCAATCAGTCCTTTTTTTAAAATGTCCAAAACTGAAAAAAAAAAAAAAAAAGGAAAAAAAAAAA
>VWZI01001238.1:679984-702314 GCA_013396835.1 Psilopogon haemacephalus
AAAAAAAAAAAAAACGGAAATAAATTTTACAAGGTTTCTGTTTTGTGTGGAAGAGTAATCGATGTTGCTAAGAATGATGTTTGTTTTTTGTTTTGTTTTGGGGGTTTTTTTGGGTTTTTTTTTGTTTTGGGGTTTTGTTTTTGGTTTTTGTTTTTTTTTTTTTTAATGTTACCAGCACTTTTTTTGTAAGTTTCCCTTTCTGAGGTATTGTACAAGTTCACACTGTTTGTGAAGTTTGAATATGAAGGAATAATTAAAAAAAAAAAAAAAAAAGACAAAAGAATGTGGCGGGTGTCTTTGTGCCTTTCTTTTCCTCTGTAGGAAGGTGGGTGGTGAGTGTCCTACACAACCCTCTTAGCTCTGATGCTGCATGTCATGAGTAGGGAAGTGATCAGTGATCATACCTTCTGGCAAGGCCACACCTCAAATCACAGAATCTATCGTAGAATGTTAAGGGTTGGAAGGGACCTTGAAAGGTCATCCAGTCCAACCTCCCTGCTAGAGCAGGATCATCTATACCAGCTCACACAAAGGAGCATGTCCAGTTGGGTTTCGAATATCTCCAGAGAGATTGCACCCACTGCTCCTTGTCCTGTCATTGGACATCAGTGAGAAGAGCCTGGCCTTGTCCTCCTGACACTCACTGTTCTCATATTTATGAATGAGGTTACCTCTTAGTCTCCTCTTCACCAAGCTAAAGAGCCCCAGCTCCCTCAGTCTCTCCTCGTAAGGAGGATTTCCATTAATCATTTCTGTGGCTCTGTGCTATACTCTCTCAAGCAGCTCCCTGTCCTTCCTGAACAGAGGGGCCCAAAAACTACACACAATATTCCATATGCAGCCTCACCAGAGCAGAGTAGAGGGGCAGAAGAACCTCTCTTGACTTATTAACCCAAGCCCTTCTAATACACCCCAGAATGGCATTGGCTTTCTGGGCCACAAGAGCATATTGCTGGCCCATGGTCATCCTTCCATCCACCGGAACTCCCAAGCCCCTTTCCCCTTCACTGCTCTCCAACAGGTCAGTCCTCAACCAATACTGATTCATGGGGTTGTTCTGCTCTTGCCCTTGCTGATATTTATTGATAATTTCTCCCTGCCCATCCCTTCAGCCTGTCTAAGTCTCACTGAATAGCAGCACAACTCTCCAGTGTGTCAGCCACGCCACCCAGCATGGTGTCATCAGCAAACTTGCCGACAGTGCACTCTTTCCCCTCATCCAGGTTGTTGTATTGAATAGTACTGGTCCCTGTGGGACTCCACTAGTTACAGGGCCCCAGCTAGACACTGACCACAACTATCTGACTTCTTTCCATCAACCAGTTCCCAATCCACCTCACTGCCTGATCATCCACACCTCACTGCCTCAGTTTAGCTGCAAGGTTGCTGTGAGAGAGAGTGTCAAATGCTTTACTGAAATCAAGATAAACCACACCCACTGTTCTACCATCATCTATCCACCTGGTTATGTCCTCATAAAAGGCTATCAAATTGGTCAAACATGACTTCCCTTTGGTAAAACCATGTTGACTGCTCCTTAATGACCCTCCTGTCCTTGATATGCCTAAGGACAGCAGCAAGAATGAGTTGTTCCATTACCTTGCCAGGGATGGAGATGGGGCTGACTAATCTATATTAACCTGGATCCTCCTCCTTTTTTTAAGATTTGAGTGATGTGTGCCCTCCTTCAGTCCCCAGGCACCTCTCCTGTCGACCATGACTTACCAAAGATGATGGAGAGTGGTCTGACAATGACCTCCACCAGGTCCCTCAGCACCCACAGGTCCATGCCATCAGCACTCACAGATCTATGCATGTTCAAGTTACTTAACTGGTCCCTAACCCAGTCTTCATCAACCTAGGAAAACTTTGTCATATCTTTGTCATGTCTTCCTCTGGGACCTCAGGTGTCTGGGGCTCCTGAGGACAGTCTCCAGTAGTATAGATGGAGACAGTAACTCCACCTTCTTTGTAACATCTGTCACCAAGGCACCCACCTCGTTCACCTATGGGCCTGCATTGCCTCTAGTGTTAGCTTTTCCTGCAATGTAATTGAAGAAGCCCTTTCTGTTGTCCTTGACCTCCCTTGCAAGGTTGAATTTCAAGGAGGCTTTGGCTTTCCTAGTTGTCCCTATACATCCTCTGACAACCATCTTATACTCCTCCCAAAGGGCCAGCCCTTCCTTCCATGATCTGTAGACTTTTCTTACACCCAAGTTTGCCCAGCAGTTTCCTACTTAACCATGTGTGTCTCCTGGCTCCCTTTCTCAATTTCCTACATGTTGGAATGCTCTGATCTTGAGCTTGGAAGAAGTGGCCCTTGAATATTAACTGACTATCTTGGGTCCCTTTACCTTCTAGTACCATGTCCCATTAAATTTCCCCTAGCAATTGCCCTGCTGACGTCCAAGGTTGTGATCTTGATTGATATTCTCTTCCTACCTCACAAGATCCTGAACTCCACCATCTCATGACTGCCACAGCCAAGGTTGCCCTCAACCTTCACCAATTCAATCAGTCCCTCCTTGTTGGTGAGTATCTGGTCCAGCAGTGCTGGTCTCCCACCAGCACCATTTGAATCAAGGAGTTATCACCAATGCACTGGAGGAACCTCCTGGGCTGTGGCTGGCTGAGTAGCCCTTCCAGCAAATATCTGGGTAGTGAAAATCCCCCATGAGAACCAGGGCCTGTCATTGTGAGGCTGCTGCCAGCTGCCTGGAGAAGGCCTCATCAACTTCCTTGTCCTGATCACGTAGCCTGTAAGTGACACCCACAACAGTATCAATCATGCTGGCCTGTCCTTAATGCACACCTACAAACTCTCAAGTTGCCCCTCATCCACCCCTGGACAGAACTCAATGCATTCTAGTTGCTCCCTCATGTAAAGAGCAGCTCCACCACCTCACTTTGTTGACCTGTCGTTGCTAAAGAGGACACAGCCATCCATGACCACGTTTCAGTCATGTGAGCTGTCCCACCATGTCTCTGTAACTGCCACCAGATCATAACCCCTAGACTGCACATGGATTTCTGACTCCTCCTGTTTATTCTCCGTGCTGTGAGTGTTGGTGTAGAGGCATTGCAGGGAGCCAGCTGAGAACACCTTCTGGCCCCACTGGTGCAAACCCAGCAACAACCCCATCCCCCTTTGATTCTAGTTAAAGCTGTATGAGTGAGCCCTGCTAGTTCTTGCCCCAGAATCCTTTCCCCCCTGCAAGACAAGCCTGTCCCACATACTGCTGTGGGTGCTGGTGTCCTATAAACCCAGCCATTATCAAAGAACCCAAAGCCCTGCCTGTAGCCCCAGTCTCAGGGCTGGGTATTTATGGACTGTATTCTTCTACTGCCTTCCATACTGGAAGGTACTGGAAGTAGGGAAGAGAAAATAACATATTCCCCAGACTCTTTCACCAACCTGTCCCAAGGCTTTGAAATGTCTCTTCATTCCCCTCAGACTATGGGATGCAGCTTCCTCCCCACCTGTCTGGAATATCAATAATGGATAATAGTCTGGTGACTGCACCATGCTGGGGAGTCCTCTAGTGATATCCCTGGTTCAGGCTCCAGGAAGACTGCAGACTTCCATATGATGAGAGTCAACCATGCATATTGGGCCCTCTGTTCCTGCCAGGAGTGAGTCTCCAGCAACCAAAATTATTTTCTTCTTCCTTGTGGAAGAGGTTGGTATGTGCACTCAACCCCTGCCATGGCCATGAACCTGCAGCCACTCACCCTATTCATTCTTTTGTCTTCCACCTGTTAGGTGGAAGACACAGAGCCCTCTCAATCCTGGCTCTCAACTTCCAGTGCTCCATATCTGTTGCGTAGGGGTAACTGGGAAGGTGGGGGAAGCCAGGAAGGGGCTTGCCTGCCTCCCAAAGCAAGGACCTGTATCTTTTCCCCTCCTTTTCTTAGGACACGTTCTTCAGCCTGGTGACACGAGGGGAAGCGATTCTCTGCCTCTCAAAGAGCCCCCACCTGCTCTCTTTGCATGGTGTGAGTCCACCAATCTATTTCATGCTGACATTCTCTGATTCTTCTCAGCCTTACCACTTCCTCCTTCAGCTCAACCACCTGGCTGAGCAAATCACTGTTCACAGGGCAGACAGGCAGTGTCACTGCCTCCTTTCTGAACAAGCGCCAGGGGAAGGAACTTCCTGCAGCTGGACATTTGCACTGCCACGTTTTTGCACAGGAGCTCAGTCTCAGTTGCCACATTCCTCCTGGCAGTGTCTTTTGGGTGTGTTAGAACCATGTTCTTTTCAGCCTGGAGAAGAGAGGGGTCGGGGAGACCTTGTAGCAGCCTACCAGTATCTGAGGGGGGCCTACAGGAGGGCTGGGGAGGGGCTGTTCACAAGGTCTTGTAATGACAGGACGAGGGGGAATGGGTTCAAACTGGCAGAGGGGAGATTTGAACGGGATGTTAGGAAGAAATTCTTCACAGTGAGGGTGGTGAGGCACTGGAACAGGTTGCCCAGGGAGGTTGTGTCTGCTCCCTCCCTGGATGTGTTCAAGGCCAGGCTGGATGAGGTCTTGAGCGTCCTGATCTAGTGGGAGGTGTCCCTGCCTATGGCGGGGGGTTGGAACTGGATGATCTTTGAGGTCTCTTCCAACCTAGACCATTCTATGATTCTATGTTGGGTCCTCTTCTGGGAGTTCTTTCCTCAGACTTCACTGGTTTCAGGGAACCTGCAAGCTGCAGACACCTGTGACACCACCTGGGCACACACAAACCCTGTTTGCTCACTCTGTGCTCTGTGGGCAGGAACATCCAAGGCCACTCACACCGCCAAGTTTCCCCAGACTGTAGCAAAGAACTGAATTAGGATAATGTGTTGGTATGACCCAGCCAAGGATCATACTATCTCATGAGGAAATTTTGAGTGGGAGCTCAGTGGAGACCGAGCTGGAGTCAATACGCTGACCCGACATGATTGACGCAGTGTTCACTTTATTAGGGTCAGAATCACACTTTTATACTGTTAGCTCATTAGCAGAAGGCAAACCTGTCCAATTCTGATTTGGTCACACAAGTTCTGCAGGACAGTGTCCATCCTAGCCAGAAGCATACTAATTGGTTGGTACAATTAAGCACAAACCCATTCATTAATATTCATGACAAGTCGTTATCCCAAGCCAGATGTTTCCCTTATCTCTGACTTGCTGTAGGAGGAAGCTACCTTCTATGGGAAACCAAAGGCCTTAGGCCAGGCTCTTCTGCTCTACCTGTGAGATCCAAGGTCAGCTGCCTTCTAGTGCATCCCAACAGAGACCTAAGGAGAAGACAGACATAGAGGTGATTTTTGGGTGCATCCCTATACAAACCTGATACTTCTTACAGGTGTCATGTACTTAGTCAATGAGGGAGAAGCTCCTACATGAATCTTGTACTCAGTCAAGGAAAATATAAAGCCTCCCAAGCTGTGCCCTCACTTTGGTCTGTGAGAGAGAGAGGGAAGTCTCTTGCGGCTTCTCTATGGGGCTGGGACACAGCTAATACAGTTAGACAAGCAAGATAAGCCTAAAATGAGTATTCTGACACGAGGCTCTCATCAAAATTGCAGCTGTAGAAGCTGCGTGTGGGAAACCCAGGAAATTGCCTAGAAATATGCTTCTGGGGATCCACTGTGTCCTCAGTAGGCACTTAGAAGAACTCGTGGGCATCTCACACATAGACACAGAGGTATGCACTACTATCACACAGTGTAGAGGAGTTTTCTCACCCTGAGCCTCAGGATGCCCTTTAGTCATAGACTCAGCTCAGCTCTCCTGGGCACTTGGAACTTGGGCCCAAGATGCAGTTGAACACAAAATCACAGAATGAGGCTGAGTTCAAGACCATCCTTCAGATTTGCTGAGGTAATTTTTTTTCAGCAGGAGATATTTGTTTTGGCTTGAAACTCTGCTGGCTGGGGAGATCCTCTAGCAGCCTGCCAAGAGCTGGACTGGTGAGGTGCCACCTCAGGGAAAGCAGGCAGAACACAGTTGTGGGTCAGCCAGGCTCTTGGCTGGTTCCTTAACCCGGCATAGGGCTGTGGACCAGGGCTCCCCATTACAGTGAGATCCACATGACTGCATGATCCCTTCACACTCTCATTCATGGGTCCAACCTATGTCAGAGACAGGTAGCAAATATTACCAAGCACTGCCTTTTTCGGTTCAGGTTGTTGAGTTGGTTCATGCTTACACTAATAACAGGCATGGCCAGGTCTCTCCCTTACCTGCTGGGATGAAGCACCAGCCCAAACCTACCAGCAATGCACATACTCTCTCTCCAGAATCCAAGGCTAGCAAAGAGAGTGCAGCACCAGGTTGCTGAGCTAAACATGGTCCATAGGTGCTCTTCGCAAGCCTTTCCCCCAGCTCTTAGGCTCCTTACAGCCATGCACCTGGGCAGTAGACATGGTTTGCAGCCCATCACTAGCTCAGTCACCTGGCAGCTTCCACCATCTTCAGCCACTTATCTTTCTGGGACCAGCTATTTCTTGACTGCACAGATCACCTGCAGGCATCTCCATCCAAGCCTCTATTTCCAGACACATAGCAAAACAGACAGGTGGCTGAGTGTACTGCAAAAGGTGTACACCAAACCAGGGGCCACAACAGTAAGCAGCCCCCCCTCCAGAGTCACTATCAACAAACAACAACCTTTCCTAGATCCACCAGCTGGGAGGTGAAGCTACATTGACATCTGGGGAACATAGCTGCAGCTCTGTTAAGGTCAGCTTTGGGTTGTTTGTGTGGGTTTTTTCCCCTAAATACTTTTCATTGCAAGAGTCAATGAAAAAACAAACAAACAATCTATTAATTTACAATTATTTGCAACATTAACAAAGAAATGCAAGATCCATATCTGGAGATTTGTGTCCCAGCACAATATCTAGATTATGATCTTTTCAGAGATTGTTTGCATATTATACTTTGTGGGAAATGGAATATAATCTTAAAAAGAAGAAAAAAAAAAAAAAACCCAAACCAAAACAACAACAAACAAACTAACAACAAAACCCCCAGGAACCTCCAAGCTTTTTCAGGCCACTTTCTCACAGAACTAGAAATGTCTCCCCATGCCAAACCTGAGATGAATAATATCACCATTTCCATATGGTAAATATGGAAAGCTTGAGTAATTTTTATCAAGACTGTGACTTTTGCTAAGTTATGGTTTTTAAAAAAACCACCATAAAAATTCATTAAATTGCTTGGTTTTTTTTTTTTTACCTCAGAAGGGCTGCAGTCCTAATGGTCCCAATGGATACCCATGGGATGCAGAACAGTTGTGAGCAGTGTTTTCAGAGGCCCAGATTTATGAAATGTTTTAAGACCAGGTCCATAGAGGCAATTCATTGTCTCCAACATGGCCTCAAGACAGGCAAAGCTTCTCAAAGCTGAGTCCTGGTCCCTTCTGAAAGCAGATACAGCTGCTTTTCATAAAGTTGCCTCAAATTTCAGGAGCCTGTTTTCCTGCTGTTTTCCTTGACTGGCCCATTCACTGGTGGGGCTGTGCACTGAAACTCAAGTCAGAAGCACATCAGGAAGCTGAAATGTCATTTCACTAAGCAGCAAAAAGTGTGACTTCCTTCAGGAGGCACAAGAGGATGCCCTTCCACAACTATGTGGACATAAACCTGACCAACATTACCATCATTGCCCCCATTGTGCATCTCAGAACTCTGAGTATTAGAGACAGCTCCATGTGGCCCTGGTGACATGGGAGTGACTGTGCTTCAAGGTCTTGACATAGATTCTTCCTTTAGTAATCATTATCAAGATCATCCATGACATCTGCAACATTTCTACAGGCTTTCTGCAATACATCTTGCAGACCAAGTCACAGAATGGCAAGAGTTGGAAGTGACCTCTGGAGATCATCTAGTCTAATCCCTACTGCTAGACCAGGTTTGCCTAGACCAGGTTGCACAAGAATATGTCAGGCAGGTTTTGAAAGTCTCCAGAGAAGGAGACTCCATAATTTCTCTGGACTCCAGGCTCCTCACAGGAAAGAAAAGAGATAGAGAAACCATAAATATCACTAACCCCAGGAAGGAGAATGTGGAAACTCAGCTATGTTGACAAAGCTTTCTATGCCCACAAACCAGCAGACAATGGTCTCCTTGCTCACTTTAGTCCCACTGGGACTAAAATTCAAAAATTCAAATTCAAGCCTGGGAGGAGAAAATTACTCAACTCACACATTCACCTTGGTGATTAGCCCTTGTGCCACCAGCAAATTGTAGCAGCAGTGATGTAGCATGTCTTTTGCCTAGAGACTGTTTTTCTAGAGCAGCACTGACAAATCTCCCACCAGTACCATGGCCAAGCATTTAACTAGTTTTAAATTCCCAGGCTGTGTGCTGCAGGGATTTCATGCCAGGGTTTTCTGCCCAAGCCAGGAATTCATGATGGTGACACTGCCAGTTCTACTAGCTGCTCTGGTGAGACCTCATCTGGAGTACTGTGCCCAGCTCTGAGGTTCCCAACACAAGTTGACATGAACCTGCTGGAGCAAGTCCAGAGGAGAGCCACAAGGCTGAAGCACCTCTCTTACTAAGACAGGCTGAGAGACTTGGGCTTGTTCAGCCTGGAGAAAAGAAGGCATCAGGGAGACCTTACAGCTGCATTTCAGTGTTGGAACAGGAAGGTTGGGGAGGGCTGTTTAGAAGGACCTCTAGAGATAGGATGAGGTACATATAGTTTCAAACTAGAACAGAGTAGATTCAGGTTGGTCATAAGAAGGAAGTTTTTTACAATAAGAGTGGTGAAATACTGGAACAGGTTGCCTTGAGATGTGGTTGAGGCCCCATCCCTGGAGAAGTTCAAGGTCAAACTTGCCCTGAGCAACCTGATCTAATTTGAGGTGTCCCTGCTTACTGCAGGGGGGTTGAAGAAGATGATCTTTGAGGGTCCCTTCATGTCATGCCATCTATGTCATCTTGTCTCATTAAAATAAGCAAAAGAAGAAGAATCCAGCTTTTCCAACAAGTTCTATTTTCCATATTGCCACACTGCCCATCATCAATTAGCCTGATGAATGAGACACTGCCAGCTGTCTGAAAGAGACTAAAAACAAAGCAATTGAAGGAAAGAAAGAAAACAAGCAAACTGGCAAGCTACACTGTCCCAACTTCCCCAATTCACAGCACAACTCTCCTTTTTTTATATTCCTTGCATGATTGGAACAGGCTGCCCAGGGAGGTGGTAGAGTTGCCATCCCTGGATGCATTTAAAAGATGTGTGTGATGTGGTGCCTGGGGATGTGGTTTAGTGGCAGAGGCTTAGAAGTAGGGGTGGGATTGTGAGCTCTAGGTGAGCAGCTGGACTTGATGATCTCAAAGGTCTCTTCCAATCTCAACAGTTCTATGACGCTATGATTCCATGAAAGTCATCATCACCCAGCACCCTCCTAGGACCATACTTGGGTCAGAGAGTATCTAGATAATAATTGCACAGAAGCGCAGCCTCCTTGGCAGGAGCAGCCAAGTCATGCTGCCATCGAGCCACAGAAGCTAATAAATGATAACTCTTGCAATTCCCACTCCAGAAGCACTGCTATTACAGAGAGAATTGAAGAGATTGTTTCAAAAGCTAATTGGGAGCAGAAGCCATCTCACCTCTCCTCTGAAAGAAGCATAAATGAGCCTGCCACTGACCTGCAGATAGTTGCACATGTCTGCAAATGCATTTCTAGCTCCCAGTGTAGCAGCTGCCGGGTGAAAGACAATGCCTTCTGCATCCCCTGAAGAGAAAATAAGCCAAGAAGAGACCACTCTGCTGTTTTGAGAGCAGAGGGGAGAAGCATTTGCAAAGTCAAGTCTTCAATGATGAGAGAAGAAGGAAAATTTCTCAGCCCAATATATCTCCATCGTCTGAAATTTAAGACCTGCATACTCCATGCCACCAAGTGTTGGGATTTGAGGTGACTCACCTCTGAGACCACCTTGGCCCACAGCAGAGCATAAGGCTGTAGCCTGGCCACCCAACCAGCTCACTTGTGCCTGTGGGAGTCAAGTCTGCCCCAGGGATTTGGGCAGCAATTGCTTTGCTTTTACCTAAGTCCCAGCCTTAAGTTTCAGAACTATCTCAAAAGATGCCTCCAGAATTCGCAGCCACATCTTGGTTCTTGAAAATCCCTTTTCAGAGCAAAAGCTGTTACCACACCTCTGCTGATCCAGTTATATATCTGACCCCTCAAAACTGGCAGCATGTGGCCAAGACCTGTATTTTGAGTCCAGCCTTGCTGAGCCTGCACCCACTGCTGCTTGATAGCGGCTTTGCCAAAACTTTCAGAAAGTGATTTCTGCCTTGGGTGAAAGGGTTTTCTAGCCCTCCAGCTTTAGTCGAATTATATTTCTTCCTCACTTTACCTCTCAAGTTACATCTCCTCTGCTGCTTTCACCCCTCCCCAGCCTGTCCCACAAGCTGCAGGACAAACACAGCAAAGCATGAGCCAGTTTGGGGCACCTGGGTAACCTGGGGCCTGGAAAAAAGAGTCTTATGAGGAATAGCTGAGGGACCAGGGGTTGTTTATTCTGGAGAAGAGGAGACTGAAAAGAGATGTTACTGTTCTCTACAACTACATGGAAGGAAGTTGCAGTGAAGTGGGTGCTGGCCTCTTTTATAAACACCCATTTTGGAGGAGGGCATTGGGTGATGAATGGATATGAGAACCCTGTTATTGTTCCACAACAGAATTCCAAAAATGCAGAGAGTAGAGAATCTCAGAAATCCTCTCAGAAGTCCTTTATTACAGCATTGCAGAATCCCCAGCATCACAGAGTCTGAGTGTCCCTAATAGAAGTTGTCCCAAAACAGACTGTCCCTTAAGCTGTCCCTTAACAGACTCCCTTAAGAGAGGTCCCCAAGGTCTCTCTATAACAGAATCTCTCTATTGTCTGAAGTAGCTGATTTTTATATACTTTATCTTTCACGTGAAGCCAATTAACCAATTGAATTCAGCCCCATACATGAGCTAAAAATATCCTTCCCCCCTCCCCCCCAATAAAAGTAATAAAAGTAGCTCTGTATAAACAGAGGTCTCAACACACTCAAAGGTCCAGCTTCTGCAGGATGTTTTCTTAGCTTCTAGTTGTTTGCAGAAAGAGCAGCTGCCACAGGCCTCTTCTCAGTAGTATCAACAAGACAATGGATATGGCCTCAAGTTGCACCCACGGAGGTTTAGTTTGGATATGAGGAAAAATTTATTTAAGAAAAAAAGTGATCAGGCATTGGAACAGGCTGCCTGAGGAGGTGGTGGAGTCACCATCCTTGGAGGCATTTAAAAAATAGGTAGACATGGCAGTTCAGGGCATGGTGTAATGGCCATGGTGATGCCAGGACAATGGCTGGACTCAGTGATCTTAGAGGTCTTTTCCAACCTAAACAATTCTGTGATTCTACTGGCACAAGCATGATGGGGAGGTCTTTAGGCCCCATCAGCACACACAGTCTGTGTCACTCACACCACTCCTCACCTCCTTCCCCCAGTTTAACGGTTCACCAAAAATTCACCTGGCTCTGATTTCTTTTTTTTGTTTTTTTTTCTCTTTCTTGCCTAAGTGCCTTCTGAAGCCCAGCAGGCTGCCTCCAAGGGGATTTATCATCCACCACCATGAGGTCAACAGCTTGACTTTGCAGCTGCTCCTGGCTTTCAGGATGCTTTGTGGCCTTTGCAAGCACAGCAGTGTGACAGCTCAAGGCTGTGGGTCTCCTGCTCAGAACTGCATTAGTGACCTGAGCTGGACATAAATACAAGCTGCTGAGTTTAAGATCTGTGCATAACGAGCTTTGAGGCATTTTAATCCTGTTTCCTTCCTCCTCTTCCTTAGGTTTTAGATGACGTCTACCAGAATCTTTATATCATCCCACCCACCTCTTTTCATCAGACCTTTTTTTGGTCCGTTTGCAATCTGCTTATATGGATTTGGGGGAGATATTTCAGTGACTGCATTTCATCATAGTGCCCAGACTTATTTGGGTTTATGTCTTTGGACGTCCTCCAAAGGACTTCATCCAAGGGACTTAATTCGTTACCATTAATAAAGTGTATAAACAGCTGCTTAGGAGGAAAACAGCTCATAAACTGAAGTATTTTAGCAAGGCCATGAGCCCGCAATTATATGTGAAACAGAAAAATGTTACCAGACCATCCTGCACCAGATTCGGGTGATGCTTGAAAAAATGCCAACTAAATTTAGGCGCTGGCATCCTCCTAAGTTCCTGGCAGCAATGACAGCACTGCAAAGCAGTTGCACTCCTCAGCACCTTCTCTCGGGAGTCTGGGAGTTAGGGTGTCTGCGGGAACTCATCTGGCAAGAACACATATGTCTCCCTACGCGAGTATCTCATAAGCCATGAACTTTGTAGAGCCTGATCCTGAAAGCATTTGCCCCAAAAATATATGACTATCTGAACATGCTCTTTTTGAAAGATCACCAGAGAACATCTCTCCTTCTGTGTCTATGCTTGAGGTGCTCCCTGGCCAAAACAGCTGTAGATCTACATAGCCAAGCTTTACCAGTGATGTTTGTTTGATATGCATATTGAAACCAGAGCTTTAACTCTCCAGTTGCCCACCTGACATATGTGCTTCTTGGAGGTCAAGTGAGAGCCAGCAAGTTGCCTTTCCAACAGAAAAACCACAGAGCAGCAGCAATGCACCGTGAGCTCCAGCTAAGTCAAACCATAACAGTGCCAAAGTAAAATATTGACTGTATGCTCAGTGGCACAGTGTGGGGACCATTGCTTTAGCTCTGTTGAAATAACCCCAGCCTGAGCTGCAGGACAGCCCCTCAGTCCAGCTGAGCCCCAAGTCTCCTGACTTTATAGAAGAGATACAGAGGGCTGATGCAAAAGCTGTGCCAAGAGTGTGTGCCAGCACACATCACGTACCATGAAGTAACTCTGACCTCCTTTCCAGAAAGTATATTGGAATAAACTCACACGTAGACATTTCTAATAAGGGACTGAAAAGATCAACATGCTTCCCTGAAGGAGATAAAGTCAGAAATAACAACCAGTTCTCTTCTTCTACTCTATTTGGTGTCTTGCCTTACTTTTTAAAAAAAGATATTCGTAATTAATCAATGCTAAAGCTTATTTCTGCATACCTGTAAGTTTCCTTCCTTTAAATAACATGATAAACGTGGAGCTTCTCAATGCAAATCCACTACAGCTAGTCCATCTCTTACTTGGAACAGTAATGTGCTTTAGGCTGGGGAGCAGGCAGTCATCCCATATGAGCAACAGGAAGAATTTGATGAATTGAGTTGCTGATGGCCCAGAGTTTTCCTTGGAAACATTAAAAGCAGCAACAGTATTGTGTTTTGTCTTTCAGTATCAGCACTGATACATCCACATATGGAACAAAGAGTCACGGAATGTTAGCATTAATAAGAGAGCCCACTCAGGCTCCTCTTCTCCAAGCTAGACAGATTCATCTCTCTCAGCCTCCTAAATTGGAGAAGGAATGGGCTCTCAAACTTTCCTGTGATTATGAACCAATTGCAATTAACATGAAGATTACCTTTCGGCCCATATTTTGCACTGGCAGAGGAAGCCCCAAGACAGCCGGCAGAGGTAGCATCTGGAGAAAGAAGATCCCCTGGGACCATACTACTGGCAAGGTGACAGCCCATGCTGCATTACAGAGAGTGGAGGAGTCCACAGGGGAGTGTGCTCTGGCCCCAAGGGGGCTGGCCTAGGAGGTGTCTGGATTCAGACTGGAGATTGCCTTGAATTAGAGTACAGAGACCTCACCTATCCTCCTGGACACCTCTACATAGCCAAAAGCTTTTGTGAAGGCAACTGAAGGCTAAAGTTTCAGTAGTTTAAAGTGAACTGACAACTATGTGTGTCATAACCGTGAGCAAAATGCTATATATTTGTGGCCTTCTTTCTAAGATCTAAGACAGAAGATTAGAAATCTGCTTTGGGTGGCTCCTTTTTTTTAATCCTTCTGGACACAGATGGGAGATGGGCCTTACAACGGCAGGTCTTTGCTTTGGGTAGCACCACCTTACACTCCAGTAACAGAATAATCAGGGAAAAGAACAGAGCCAGATCAGTGATAAAAGTATGAGTAATTTCCATGCTGACCAGAGATGCTGCACAACAGAGTACTGGAGCACCTCTCCTATGAAGACAGGCTAAAAGAATTGAGGCTGTTCAGCCTAGGGAAGAGAAGGCTCCACAGACACCTAATAACTACATTTCAGTATCTGGTGACGACCTACAGGAAGGCTGGGGAAGGGCTATTTAGAAGCCCTTCTAAATTAGAAGGGCTTGCAGCAATAGCACAAGGGGCAATGGTTTTAAACTGCAACAGAGTAGATTTAGATTGGACATAAGGAGGAAGTACTTCACAATGGGAGTGGTAAAATGCTGGAACAGGTTGCCCAGGGATGTGGCTGAGGCCCCACCTCTGGAGACGTTCAAGATCAGCCTCGATGTGGTCCTGGGCAGCCTGATCGAATTGGAGGTGTCCCTACTCACTGCAGGGAGGTTGGACAAGATGACCTTTGCATCCAACCTGATGCAATCCATGAGTCTGTGAACCTGTGGCTTTTCACATATCAGTTTAACAAACAGCACTTGACTTACTGTTATTTGTGTGTCACTCCCTATGCTGAAAGTGAAAACACACAGCAGTAGAATGTCTACTTTTTTTTTTCTTTCTGTCTTTTGGAGTGAGAATGTAACCACCCTGCTCCAGAGGATGAACTGAAATTAGATGTAGGACTACCTCTTGAGCTTCTCCAATAAGGCAGATTGTCTTCCCTCACCTGTGAGCTTCCTGGAGGGCCCTCGGGGAAGATGCTAGCACAAGGACGGGTCCCATGCTCCCATTGCTCCCTGTTACATGGACCAAAATGTGTCTCGGTGACTCTGGAGAGCAGGTAGCAGCATTCACCTTCACTGAGGGGGACAGTCTGCCTCCAGTGCAAAGTGCGGGATTGGAATATGTTGCTCAGGGAGGTGGTGGAGTCACCATCCTTGGAGGTGTTCAAGAAATGTGTGGACATGGCACTCTGGGACATGGTTTAAAGGCAATGGTGGTGTTAGGCTGACAGCCCAGCTTCATCATCTTAGAGGTCTTTTCCAGGTGAAACAATTCCATGGTTCTGTGATTCAGCTGAAGTAACTGTGGTAAGCTCATCAATAAGGGGATGGACAGAAGGATGTATCAAACACTAGCAGAGCACCTACCACCTGGATTGTCACTTTAAACACATTTCTGGGGCTGCTTTGCATCCATTCTTCCTCTGAACAGCAACACCTTGACCCCTTGTCTGTGACAGACAGGCCTGTGGTCTGCCGGCACCACTCCCAGGCCATCCCTGTTCCACAACTGACAGTCCTGTGTGTCCTGTGGCTGTCTGTGCCCCCACCTCCCTTGACACCCTTCCACCAGAGGAAGTGTCCTAGTTTGAGCTATGTCCTGGTTTTAGCTAGAACAGAATCAGTTCTGCTCAGAAACTTTTCAGTTCAGTCCCTCCCCAGTAACTGCACATTTTCACAGGCAGCATCTGCTTCGAGCAGTAATAACACTCAATGTTTAGAGTTAGTTACAGCAGTTGGTGTGCAGACAAAGGTCACTGCTACATCTTGTGTACCACCTTGGAGGTGCAGATTTAAAGACGACACCTGCAGGGCAGAGCAGATGGGAAAGGTGACCCTAAACTGACCAACAAGTTATTCCATTCCGTATACATCATATTCAGTATAAAGCTGAGACATCACAAGGGTCAAGCTTTCTGCTTCAATGACTTGCATCAGAAGTCTCTGTCCATTCTAACTTTGATCTACTGAATCTGGTTCCCACTGAGTCTGAGTCCAGTTTGGGATGTCCCCAGTGCCTACCCACAGCATCAGTAGTGATGATGACCTAACTGCCATCAAAGGCATATATGGTTTGATATTGGTTTTGTACATAATTGTACATATTTCATTACATTGTAATTAACTAAAGTTAGTTTAGTTTTCTTTTCCATAACATAGTTCTCTCTCCCTTATTGCTTTCTTTCTTGCTGTTTGGAAAGGGAGAAGGATTAATAGAAGGCATCTGTCATTTGTCTAATGACCAGCCTGGCCCTAAACTTGACAAGGAGTCAGGTCTCCAGCTGCAACTGCCCCACACTGTAGGTTTTGCCTGAATACAGGAAAACAGACTCTTCCTGCATGCACTGATACAGAGAAACTGAAAAACTCAACCACCAAGACTGCTAAGCAGTTATTGTTTAATAATTTATTAACAGCACTGGACACACAGGGGATTTCTCCTCCAAATGTGCGTGCCTGAACACAAGCATTTTAAAGTTAATATACATACAGTTAGCTACTACATATTCATGTCATTTCCTACAGTAGGCACAGGTTTACACAAATGATTTCCTGAGAATCCTTTACATTTGGCTTCTCCCATTTATGCATGGCACTGTCTTTTGGTAGTGGGCTTGGGGAGGGGAAGGGTGTCTTCCTCTTACTTTTCATCTCCATGTGTATTGATTGGGGGCAATTGAAGAGGCAGAAATTATAAATTATGTAGCTTTTATAATTTCCAAAAGCCCCACCCACAATCTGTGTGTAAATTGGTTTAAGTTTGGGTTCTAATTCGATCAGGAAAAGTCTTCACAGGGATGCCTTTTCAGGTAATTCAGGAAAAATCAGGAAATTTGGAAAGGTTTGGGCATGAAACAGCTTTGCTCTACTTACAGATGGGAGACTGTCTCCTTCACGGCAATGTCCGGAGTCCAGTGCCTGCCAGAGTCCAAGATCGCTGTAGGCACAGCTTTCATGAAGCCAGGGGAAAGCCAGGGGTGCTGCACGGTATTCCCATGAATGGCTGCAGTTTACTCTCAGAGGCAGGTCCTGCAGCAAGAAGCCAGGATGCTCCTCAAGGTCAGGCTCAAAGTCCGTGCGAGGTTCATGTCTCCAGGTCCATTCAGGTCCCAGGGCAGGTCCCAGTTCAGGTCTGAGTGAAGGTCCGAGCAAGTCCTGCTGCAATCTGTCCAACTGCCATATATGTACTGAGGTGATTTGTTCCCTCCCTGTTCAAGCCCACAGAGGGTGGGAGAAGGCACTTCACACCTATTGTACTAAGCCTCCGGTGACAGAGGTGGGGAGGGAGGAAGACTGTTTCCTGCCCCATTCACACCTCTGGTGGGGTAGTGGACTGGGGTGCGCCCTGCTACAGTTCGCACCCCATTCAAACCTCCATGCAAGCTCTTTTGGTTGTATTTCCTAGGTTTGGGGTTTCTCATTCTCACATCTACAAGAATAAGCTGATTTGTCTCCCATTATTGTCTTCTGGAACCATTTCACAGATTCTCCTTTGCCTAGCATCATGTTAGGTGTTCAAGAAAAGACTGGATGGAGCACTTAGTGCCATTGGACAGGGTTGGGTGATAGGTTGAACTGGATAGTCTTAGAAGTCTCTTCCAACCTGGCTTATTCTATTCTATTCTATTCTATTCTATTCTATTCTATTCTATTCTATTCTATTCTATTCTATTCTATTCTATTCTATTCTATTCTATTCTATTCTATTCTATTCTATTCTATTCTATTCTATCCTATCCTATCCTATCCTATCCTATCCTATCCTATTCTTCTATTCTATTCTATAGTGTTGTTGTTTGACATCTTTATCCTAATGGTAAGAAGGCCCTAAGCTTCTAAATACAAAGTCCAAGATCAGTGTCTTCCCCTTTCTTTCAGTTCACAAATTAAAATAACATTGTGATATATGGTCACCCTGCCCCTCAGACTTCCTAGCTTCTGTACACTGATTTAGTTCCTGTTATTCTGACTCCCATACCTTGGTTTAGTTCCTGTTATTCTGGCTTCCATATATTGGTTTATGATAGGAAAATGTACAATTATTCTAAGCAGATTAATACAAAACAGGTTAATATAAAAACTCTCCTTCAATATCTATGCCCAGTGCCAGTTCCGGGTGACCTTTATCTCACCAGGCACCCTAACTGCTTTGCTCCATTCTCCCTAGTCCTGTCACTACCTGATAGCCTAAAAAGTCCTTCCCCAGCTTTCTTGTAGTCCCCCTTCAGATACTGGAAGGCCACAATAAGGTCACCTTGGAGCCTCCTCTTCTCCAGACTGAACAGCGCCAACTCTTTCACTCTGTCCTCATAGGAGAGGTGCTCCAGCCCTCTCTGATCATCCTCATGGACCTTCTCTGGACAGGCTCCAGCATGTCCACATCCTTCTTGCAAAAGGGGCTCCAAAACTGAGAAGAACATGGAGTTGGCCCCTTCTGGGCTTTTTTTTTTTTTTTTTTTTTTTTTTTTTTTTGGTGTGTGCAGGGAGAAGAATTGGATTTCTGTATTATTTCTAAATTTTATGTAACTGTAAATACAGGCAAATATACTTTGTATATATGCTTGTAAATTTAGCTTGCTGTAAAATACAGCTTTATTTTACTTCCAAGCTGTCTGAGCAGGTCTGATAAATTTTAAAATGAAGAGTGATTTCCTAAACCCACCACACCTGTACATGTACATGTACATGTTACTTGTGTGTGCAACCTCAGCTGTGGTTGGTTCACATCAGACAAACCCCTCCATGAGCCAGAGAGGGCTTCTCCATAGCCCTGCAGTAACTCATAGAATCATAGAATGGCTTAGGTTGGAAGGAACCTCAAAGATCATCCAGTTCCAACCCCCTGCTATAGGCAGGGACACCTCCCACTAGAACAGGTCCCTCAAGTCCTCATCCAACCTGACCTTGAACACCTCCAGGGAGGGAGCATCTACAGCCTCCCTGGGCAAAACTTTCCAGTGTTTCACCACCCTCACTGTAAAGAGCTTCCTCCTAACATACACTTTTAATCTCCCCTCTGCCAGTTTAAACCCATCACCCCTCATCCTGTCATTACAAGACCTTGTAAATAGTCCCCAGCCTTCCTGTAGGGCCCCTTCAGATACTGCAAGGTCTCCTCGAAGCCTTCTTTTCTCCAGGCTGAAGAGCCCTAACTATCTCAGCCTGTCCTCACAGCAGAGGTGCTTCAGCCCTCTGAGCATCTTTGTGGCCCTCCTCTGGACTTGCTCCAACAGTTTCACGTCCTTCTTGTGTTGGGGGCTCCAGAACTGCACACAGTACTCCAGGTGGGGTCTGAGGAGAGCAGAGTAAAAAGAGGGAGAATCAACTCCTTGCCACGCTTCTCTCAGTGCACACCAGGTCACAGTTGACTGGCAAACTTTTAGTCTGAGCCTTAAACCACAGGAGATTTCCACAGGTAGAGTTTCAACAAAGGCAAACCAGCATATTTTTTCCCCTCTGTGTTCTAGTTGCGCTGAACACTTTTGAAAATCTTTAGCATGAGCGAGGCAGTTGGGATGGAAAGGTGCTGTGTGTAGTGCAGCCAAGTGAAGAAGATGGCCATGAAGTAGGTAGTTTTGGCAAGTGATCAGAAAGCATTGCTGCAGGAGTACAGTGAAAGCATGACAGACTTTCAGATGTTAAACAAAATATCTGCTGTTCATCACATCTAGCAAGCCCAATGCTATGTTCTTTCAGGTATTTTCCATGATGAGATTCCCAAACTCACTTTTGTCCTTGTCATAGAATCATATAATTGTTTGGGTTGGAAAGGACTTTAAAGATCACATAATTTCAATGCCCCTGCCATGGGCCAGCACACCTTCCACTAGACCAGGTTGCTCAAGGCCCTTGTCACCAGACACCATAAAGAACCACTTTATGGCTTCACAGAGATGTGGTGGCCATGCTCCTACCATACTTACAGCCCTGGGCCCATGCTACTCACTTCATCACTGAGCCCTGGGAGAAAACACTCCTGAAGTTGAGCACAAGCTCAGACTGAAACTACTGATTTCAGTCTCTCAGATGTTTGGTTTAATCGAAATAAATAAATTAGCCTGAAGCTTCATAATGCTTGTGTGACTGCAAGTGCCCTGCACATGACTCTGATCAAGCTGCTGTTTGCTCCTTCAGGAAAAAAAACCACTTAGCACTTAGGAAGATTTTAAAACCTGAGCAGCATGCAAATAGCAGTAAGCTAGAAATATGCAGTTCTGAATGACACCTTAAACCACTCCTCATTTTCTAGCGCATTTCAGGGATACAGAATAGAAAAGCAGGGAGGCAGCAGCAGGTCTTACCATTTTCCATCCCACCAGACAGCCCAGATTAGAGGTTTGCATTGAAAAGTTAACAAGAAACCATAGGTAGAGCAGAGTTCTCTGAAGCAGGTAGAGGAGGACCCAGAGAAGGTATTTGAGAAGTTGCATGAGAAGAAGGTGAGATGTGCAAGAAGATTTGACTTTGAGGCAGATGGGAAGCAGAGAGGGACCTCTGTTCACAGTCAGGAACATGCATAAATGCTGCATCCACTCCAGCAATTTTCACTTGAGATCATTTCATGACGTGTTTCTATACAGCTAGCAGCTGAAGTACCTCTGAAAGCTATAATGAAGAGTACCAGAACATAGCTTAATTTCTTGGCTCACCGTTCAGGCTGTAATTTTGTCGGTCTTGCCTCAGCTCAGCGTTCCCAGAGCATTTAAGTAAAAAATGGATCAGATGTTTTCAGCTATTGCCCTTTCAAGGAAAGATGGCTCCTGCAGTCACACCACCCCTCTGGCCCTTAGCACGGATTTTTAACCCAGTGACCCAAGCCTGACTGGGGAAGTAGCAGCACACCCAGAGTGGATGACATTACACCAAGGTCCACACAAACTAGCAGCGCAGAGAAGAGAAAGGAAGCATAACAGGCTGTGCTGCTGCCTACTCTCCTCAGCTTGCTGCTGTGTTTGGCTGGGACAACCCTCCCACTCAGCCAAAGGAACAGCAGGAGCAACCACGGTTACAATGGTGGAAGGAAGGCAGAGGTCTCAAACCCATGGGAGGCTGGACCTCGCTCCTCCCACTACTCCTGGTACAACTCATTTCTGGGTTGGGGTAGTGGAGGGGGGGAAGCAGAAATGGGATCTTTTGTCTTCCTTAAAATAGAAACTAAATCTCCTGGAGTATTGCTCTACTCATGGATCACCCTGGCTTAGGGCTAGAAAGTCAGAATTTGCCAGAGGAAACACTTCCGTGTAAGTCTTAAGTATCTGGTGTGTGTTTGGGCCTCTTACCTCAAACAGGAAAGAGGATTAAAAACTCCTTCTAGCGAGATAAGCATCTTGCTCTGACCAGCAGTGAGAGGAACCAAGAGGTCGCACAAACATCCCAGAGCCATAGGTGTCAGGTCTGAGTAGGAATCTCAGGTGTAGGGTAGAAAGCATCAGTAGGGTAGAAAGTAATGTTACAGATAATGCCAAGACCCCAAAAGCTGTTTAGAATGGAGAAGGTGTGAGAGAAGAACAGTGACACAGGCACCACAGAAAGAGCTGGTGCTGCAGCAGAGACTTTTGCTAAGGAGGGATCTTATTTGCTGTGGACCCTCAGGGCCAGAGGGAGAAGGCTGAGGAAACATTCAAAGTTCTCTAGAGACATTCAAAACCCACCTGGATGTGTTCCCTTGTGACCTTCTCTAGCTGAACCTGCCTCAGCAGGAAGGTTGGACTCTATGATCTCCAGAGGTCCCTTCCAACCTCTACCATTCTGTGAGAAGGAAGTATACCAATCTGATGAGTGAATAGCTTTAGCATTTCAGTGTGGCTCATAAAACCTCTCCTCCATTTCAAATGAGCAGCTCTTAATATAACCAGTCCTGCATCCAGTGGGGCTTTGCTCCCTTTCAGCAATGGCAGACCCTCCCGTGCAGAAGGAACAGTCACACCACACAAGAACAACTCACATGCCTGCAGACGTGTCGGGACAGGTGCTTAGCAATAACCAGCTTTTCTGAGATTTATTGCTGCCTCAGCAAACAGCTTGACAACCCCAGATATAGGAAGGCTGTGACTCGTCAAAGAGCATGGTGAGAGCCCCTGCACATAGTCCATCACAGATGAGACAGGTTCATTTTTTGAGGTAGGAAGGAGGGAGAGAGGTAACAACAGCCCTGAAGCTCCACAACTTCTTTGCATGAAAATCATAGAATCGTAGAATGGTTTAGGTTGGAAGGAACCTCAAAGATCATCCAGTTCCAACCCCCTGCCATAGACAGGGACACCTCCCACTAGAACATGTCCCTCAAGGCCTCATCCAACCTGGCTTTGAACACTTCCAGGGAGACAGCAGCCACAACTTCCCTGGGCAACCCATTCCTGTATCTCACCACCCTCACTGTAAAAAACTTCCTCCTAACATACACTTTAAATCTCCCCTCTGCCAGTTTAAACCCATCACTCCTCATCCTGTCATTACAAGACCTTGTGAATAGTCCCTCCCCAGCCTTCCTGTA